>NMRA01000384.1:279001-367667 GCA_002633005.1 Phoronis australis | reverse complement strand
CAGAAAGTGCTTGCCACACACACGATAATTCTCGACTGCTTTGTACGTTGCGTGGACGGGTAATGCTGCATTCTTCACACGAACGAGCCAAGTACGGCGAAGTGTGTCATCCATCGGAAAGCGCCTGTGAGACGATAAGTACATCCCGGTACGCAGCAACAGTGTGGCATGTTGACTGACTAGTAAATGAAAGCAAACGACGACGTAAGTTAACACAACTGAGGTAGAACAATGACTGACTCGGCAGCTCTCGCAGTCACACTATATGAAAAGAAATTGGCGCGAAATGCTTGCCTCCTAAAACGTCACTTCCGGAGTAGAGGACAAGTAATTAATAAAATTACGAAAAGCTGTAATTAAGTGGAAAATATGTCTAGGATAACCAACCAACCTTATTTTAGCTCAAAATGACATGAAAAAAGGTTGCCTTCGCCTTTAAAATCGAACATTTTGAGAACAATACCACCAGAAATAAATTTCATAATCTGATGAGATACAGCTTATCCAAACTTTTACATAACTGGAACATTGTCTGCAAATATTTTGTGTTTTCCATTTTTTTCCCTGACGGTATGCTCCAACAGGGTACCGGTTTGTGTTGTCGTATTTGTCTCATGTTTTCCATCGTTTCTACCTTGAAAAATATTACGTTAACTTTGTAGATCAGCTTTCATTCACTACCAGTTAGGATGGAGGCCTGAACAATTTAGACTACTGGTAAAATTTTAATAAAAAATTAAACATTCCAGAGAACCACTGCTCACCAACCTGTATTTGAACAACTCCTTCAAAATTTTCAACTTTTCATGTTTTAATGAATAAAATGTTCATCATGACCTTAGACTTTATGTTTATTGACTAACCGACTCTTTCAGTGAACATAAAACACCTAAAGCTACAATACCAAATGAATATACGTAGTGGGGGTATACCAATGCACAAACTCCACTTCAACCTCCCCTCTCTGACAGTAAACTTTCCCTTTCCAAGGGCTTGCAGCCTGCCTCTGGGTCTGTGCCAATGCCTATTCTCCATCCCCAAGGGGTGCACCAATACACAAACTGCATATTCTACCTCATGCATCTCCTACCCGCTCTTAGATTCGCGGAGCTTCTTCCGATCTCGAGTCACGAGACAAAATGCTGGGTCACTTGCAAGCTGACCTGGCTGCGTCTGAAAAGATTTTGTCGGAGAAAAAGCAAGAGATGGCCGAGTTGATGCGCCGTGCTGAGGAGAAATCTGCCTTGCTTCACCATCAGTTGCAGGTACCAACTGCTTAGCTCATTCATTTGCACTGTTAGGCTAGGCTGTGGTGGTAGCTTACACTTTTTGCATTTAAAATAATTGCCATGGTGACCACTAAGTAAGGTGTGGCTTAAGCGTAGCATTTGTTAGGCTAGAATTTAAGTCAATAAAAAAGCTCTACAGAACAGCGCATTATCTGTTTTTTGATAGTTACTTTTCACCGTTCGTTGCTTGCCAAATTGACATTCTCTTTATAAAGCGATTAGACTGTGTTATTAAGGGTTGAGTTCTTGCCATTGTTACCAAGAAGAAAATCTAGTTTTTTGTTCAAAATTTATCGTTAATTTTTTAGTCCAGGTTTCAAAATCGGCTGTACTGTAATTTTGAACAATTTTGCTAAAAAATAAATGTGCTCAAAGACAACAGTGGAATGAAAGCAATGGTTCCATTTAAACTGAAACCCGTCTTTTGTTGAGATGTTGAGCAGAATAGTCTCCATATGTGATCAGTCTTAGCTGTGTTTTAAATCTCATCGCGGTCTGAGAGACAACATCCATTGTCTCACAAAAATTGCCCGGCTTTTAAATTCCGATTTTTCAAGTACTTCTAACATTGCCATGGTTACCCATACTTTTTCAAAATATTGTCTGAATTGGTTGCTATGGTGCAAAATGGCCATATTTTTTCCCAGTAGTAGGTTTGTGAGATTTTACGGCAATACCTTTAATTATAGAAAGTTTGCGAATAAAAACTCGTCAATACACCTCATGCCATCTAGCACCATGAATATCTGTGTTGACAGTGACAGAAATAACTTCAATAACATCAGCAGCATCTTTCTTAATAGAAATAAGAGCACCGTGTGAAACATATCAAAGCACAAAAACTCATTTAGTTTTAATAGAAATGCTAGCTCAGTCTTAATTGTTCTTTGTCACATCACGGCGTTACATTGATTTGCATGTTTCCAATTCATTAGTACCGGTAATTTCCATGTAATTTTCTACATGATAACCGGAAATTTATGTGGTGAATCTGCACAGAACATCAAATTTGATCATTGACATACAACATGTTTGCAGTGAAACTATTTTTGGTCCAATGCCTCTGATACTACGGTGACCGGTGACTGTGAACCCTCGTTAATTAATTAGAACTTAATGTTAAAGGACATTTGATCTTTAACGGCCTAGTATATTTTGATTTTAGATATTAAGCACGTGGTCAACTTGCTAAGTATCCTTCACTGCCTGCCATAACTGTATTAACTCGGTTCGCAAAACATTAACCTTCTTGTCTTGTCTTGTCTTACATTTTAGTGTTTATAACAAGTAAAAAGACCGATAAAGACACAACTTGATTTATTTTTAATTCACTTGATATAACATAAAGCATTCCGCACATAGCCTTCCCTTTCTTATATTTCTGAAATTCAGGGTCACAAAATATTTTGTTCTCACCATGATATTGCTGCTAGTATCACCAATTCCTGAAATCGCCAACCGACAGCGCTGTTGTGCGTTAAATGAATATCCACCTCTATTCAATGTCAAATACACCTAGTTAAAATCGGAGCACTTGGCTTGCCCCACTGTGTTACACCGCTGACGTGCTAATCACTTTTTGTCATTCTAATGGTCATTGCTAATGTGGTAATTTCCAACAACTTACCCTTGATGTCACAAACACATTTAAAATCGTGATATCAAGTTTTGATGACAGTTGTCATTCTTGTACTGATGGAATACAAGGTGTCGATTTTCAAATAAGGATGCCCAATTCAGAATCTATAAATGTCCAAAATGTTCGTGAGTATAAATTTCTATGAGGTTCACTCCCTGTTCTATGATGTTCACGCCCTGTTTTATTAGGTTCATGCCCTGTTCTATTAGGTTCACGCCCTGTTCTATTAGGTTCATGCCCTGTTCTATTAGGTTCACGCCCTGTTCTATTAGGTTCACGCCCTGTTCTATTAGGTTCACGCCCTGTTCTATTAGATTCACGCCCTGTTCTTTTAGGTTCACGCCCTGTTCTATTAGGTTCATGCCCTTTTTCCCTGGCTTGCTCTGCTTTGCTTTAGCTGCACTTACCTGTATCTAACTAACATTAGTATTGCAAGTGGACTCCATCTCTTCCCAAGTGTACAACATTACTGTTCTTGGAATTTGTCTGTTCAAATATTGTTATCTGGTTTTAAATCATTTTTCGTGTTTTTCGATGCGACTCTTTTGCAGTGTTTAAAATAAATCCCACGGCAGATTTTGTTCCAGAAACTTCCCGTCTGTCTCTTAACGACAACTTAACACCTGTGACAAAACTCCTCACTAATTGCATTGTGCTGTTTAAGTACTAGAGAGTCATTTAACACAATCACGTTCCATGTTAACAGTGAAGCTAATATTAACTCATCAATTATTGCTTAAACGTGTAGTTCTTTCTGCTACAAGGGATTATTTACAGGATTGGTGAAAGTCTGAATCTTTGAATACGATCTCATATACAATATTATACAGTATGTTATTATGTATTTTTTCATGTTGGAGTTATGTTTTTAAATGAGTATGTGATATTTAACTGAATTACTGGAACTTTGTGCATGGTTCGTTTCTGTAGTCCTCAGCTCATCACTATTTTACTCTATTTTATCTTATTGATTTATCAAATTGTGCATATTAACTAATTGTATACTCATTTATTTTATTTATTATCTTTTCAATCTAATTGTACATACGTGTCTGTATTTTACTTCATGTAATTATTTCCGACTGGACCCACTTGAAAATTAGTGTATTCACTGAAGTGGTCACCCAGTCTTTTAAAGAAGTTTTAATATAAATTGGCAATAATGCAATTACTTTGAATTTCTAAACTATTTCCAGACGTGTGACTGTATGGTATACTGAAGGAATCACTTACAAACTTGAAATAATTGAGAACACATTGTGTTTGCAACAAGCAACGTCTTATCAAATGGCTCGCTCTTGACACGCAGCGGTGAATATTATTTGCTTGGTCAAAAAGAAACATGATGTTTAACTTAGAGGAAATTTTGTTTTGTCAAGTCAACTGACATCAATGCACATGTATCTAACCACATACGGACGTTTTTTTTTTGCATTCATGGGCTGTACTTGACTAAATCACCTCTTTTCCAAGCGAATACCGGTAGTCAGCTGTTATGGTTGAACCATTGTCGTTTGAAAATACAGTACAGGCCAAAAGTTCTCAGATAAATTGAATTCCCGGTCATGACGGTTGTGCAGATACCAAACTAACAGTCAGAATGATTTTCCTTTGTGACCGAGAATGATACAGAATTAAAGGGGCTATTTTTCATATGATTAAAACTGAATATTTAAGTTTGTATCATGTGCTGCCTAAGTGGCTTCTTGGAAAACTGTGTGTACAAGTATAAGCAGGAAAACACGTTATTAATAAATTGTGAATTTAAAGAAAACACCACAAACTGATACACTTAATATCAGGTGTGAACATATGAAAATCCCTAACCTAATCATTATTTGATACTAGTGAAATAAACAAATATTACAAAACTGTGCCTTGTTTCATTAGGGTAACGATGAAATATTACCATACTCATTTACATGAAAATAGTCTTGGTTAACGAGACTTTTGCAAGATTGAAAAGCTAACGGGTTCTCAGATGGTTTACGCCACACTGGAAGACTGGGGCTTTTAATATTTTTTAGTTCATTTGGTATTCACAGTTTAACGAGACTGCATCATCAGCAGGAAAGTTTGTATGGTGGCTAAACCATTAATTCCAGACCTGTAACATAACTATGACTTTGCCGCCCCTATAATTATTACTAATCATTTTGTTGTTAACTGACAGAGTTTACCATCATGATGAGAGAACGGCAATTATCGGGTTAGTTTTTGTCTGGTATTGTAACAATGGTCCGACCAGGCTGACGTGGGGAAGTGCATGATGTCGTATTTGGTTCCTCCGGAAAGTTGCAATAACTCTGGTTGATTTCAATGATAAAGAATTACATGTGACTTTTGAAGGTAACCAAAAAATTGTTCAGTCTAGGCTTAGGTATTCAAAACCAATAGGGGGTAATAAAATGATTATTTACTCAACCAGAAGCATAAGCCTTTTGATAAGCTGTGTTTACTTACACATTCCAGCTGGGTTAGTTATATACTAAGTTAAAGAGCAGGGTTCGCAGAGGTCTGCTTTCACTAAAGTTGCAAGTCAAGTTGAAACAGCCTGTTGTGTGTGAACGACAGCTAAAACTTACAACCATCTACAGGTTTCTAAGCTGCTGTGCAGGACTTGATACGCCCCAAGCCCAAAATGTGCTAAATATGCAAAATGTGTTTTTCCATGGTGTAGCTGGTTGCAATATACATTCCATTATTGTGTAGATGACTTATTTGATTCCTAATATATAAGCACTCTACGGCGTTGATAGACCATTCTGCATTCACATGCTTGCTCAGGTACTCTGTTCAAAGCCCATGTCTTTTATTCTATCTCGAACAAAAGTTATGACCAAAATTGTCTTTTGCATTTTCCAAACGATCTTTGCATTACCAAAAATGATCAAAATTTTGTTGTGTGTTTGTTGATCATACCATTGTCGTATAAAGTTGTCAAATAATCAAGTCACTAGATGTCACTTCGCATTACCTGAATCTTGAAGCTGCTCTAAACCCACGTTCGTAACAACTTACATGTAGTTATATTTAATGATATTACCCTAATCGCCTTTTATTAATAACTTTTCCTCAGATTCAGATGAGAATTGATTTCTGGACTTAAAAAGAATGGACAGTTCTTTATTGCTTTTGATCTTGCTTGCTGCACAAAGTGTCCAAATGTTACTAAGTTCTTACTAACTTCCTGAGCGTGTTCTCAGTGGGTTTAAATGAATTGTCAGTTCTCTCAAAACCCTGAAGTTGCCTCTAAACTGAGCAATGAACAAGTTGACACCAGTTTTGTTACGATAAGAAATTGGCAATCAAACGTTTTTTTGTCATTTTTGGTTAAAGCAGCTATTTGAATGATATGAGACTGATCAGCCACTGACTGTTGATGAGTCAAGTACCTTATGGTATCCCCTGACCCTGGCTGTTGATGAGTCAAGTACCTTATGGTATCCCCTGACCCTGGCTGTTGATGAGTCAAGTACCTTATGGTATCCCCTGACCCTGGCTGTTGATGAGTCAAGTACCTTATGGTGTCCCCTGACCCTGGCTGTTGATGAGTCCAAGTACCTTATGGTGTCCCCACCGTGGCTGTTGATGAGTCAAATACCTTTTGGTGTCCCCATAATGACTGTTGATGAGTCCGAGTGCTGGATGGCATCTCCACCCTGATGATTGATGAGTCGAGTACCTTATGGTGTCCCCACCCTGACTGTTGATGAGTCAAGTACCTTATGGTGTCCCCACCCTGACTGTTGATGAGTCCGTGTACTTGATGGTGTCCCCACCCTGACTGTTGATGAGTCAAATACCTTATGGTGTCCCCACCCTGACTGTTAAAGAGTCCGTGTACTTGATGGTGTCCTCACCCTGACTGTTTGACTTTTTGCAGAAACCTCATTGCAACATTTACCTTGTCCACTTCCTTCCTTGACCCTTCTGTAATGTTCCTTAATGGATCATTCAGTGCATAGCCTTGAGCTTTTTTCAATTTCCTTTATCCTCTTGTTTGATGTCTGACTGCCGGTATCGAAGCAAAGTGATCTACTAGAATAAAATTGCATAATTTTGCACACTGAAAACTATTCTGTTATCAGTACGCCAAGTATCCTAAAATTTGGAATGTTTAAGCCAGGAGTTAATGAAATACGCTATAAACCTGTTGTTCAGGCATAAAGAACATTTATTTTTTCTTGTGCGTATTTGCTCTTCTAAAGCAACGTCATTTCACTTGTTAATTGAAGTTGTTTTCAAGAAGATACCTGGAATTCCCCCGTTAGTTATACTGCGTCAGTGAATAAAAATAACCCGCTGCTAATGGACCTGGTCATAAGCAATAACGAAAGGTCAGTTCATGTCAACACAACAAGACGAGATCAATAAAATGACTGTAAGTTTCCTAAATCAAAAGATGTGTTTTGTCAGAAGACATTGGTTTTATTGTCATTTCCATTTTAATGCCTTATACGCTTTGCAAGGATTTTGAATTATGGCTTAACTGACCAATCAGAATGCAGCATTCTTGACACGCCTTCATCTCCAAGCCGCCATTTTACCCGACAAACAACACGTTGTCGGGTAAAACTTATTGGGTTTTTGTCGACTTTTCGCAAGGGAGAGGAGTTTGTGACAGTTCAATTATGAAAATTGCTGTACTGATTATGAAAGGTTTTCAGTAGGATTTTAATAAGGTGATTTCTTAAATTGGTTTCATTTTCTCCCATACTGCAATACTTTTTCATATTTGTGGCTCTAACGTGACCACCGTGCTTCTAAATTCTGCATTGACGTTACAATCGTTAAAGAGTCTTTTCCACCAAAATTACTCAATATGTAGTCATTAAACTATGAACTGAACCTTTCTATTTATTGCCAGGAGCAAGAGAAATATTTAGGTGGATTACGTAACCAAGGTGACGAGTTGAAGGAGTCACTGGAAGAACGACGCGATGCTCTGCAAACGTTACGTGAGGACGTCGCAGCGGAAGAGGAAACGCGCGACCAAATTGCGTTGGCCGTAAACAAACAACGGACGGAACTGAAGCACGTGTTGGAGATGCAGAGTATGGAGAAGGCAGAGTTGGAGTCTTTGAAGGCGCTGCACACGCAGGAAGTACGGGAGTTGGAGAGGATAAAGGCAGACATGAGAGAGGTAAGGATGGTGATCGTGACGATGTTGAGAGAGAAGAGTCATTGATGGAAGTGTACACATAAGGTATACATGTTGGGAAGAGGTGGGTAAGGTTGGTGTCGATGTTGAGAGCGAAGAATTGGTGACACAAGCATAAGGTATAGGTGTTGAGAAAAGACAGGCGAGGTTGGTGTCTCGTGTTGAGAATGAAGAGTTATTGATGGAACTGGACACGTAAGATTTAGAGGTGGGGGAGAAGCAGGTAAGGTTGGTTTCAATGTAGGGAAAGTAGAGTTGCCAGTGGATCTGGTCACGTTTGGTATGGACGTTGGGGAGAGCCAGGTAAGGTTGGTTTCAATGTTGAGAAAGAAGAGTGTTGTGGATGGAACTGGACATGTAAGGTTTAGATGTTGGGAAGAGGAAGGCAAGGTGGCGTAGATGTTGAGAAAAAGGAGTTGCTCATGGAAGTGGACGCATAAGGTATAGATGTTGGGGAGAGGTAGGTAATGTTGATGTCAATGTTTAGAAATATATACTGTATTCACCGTAATAACCCCCCCAGAGCGCTTAGAAAATTTTTTTTCAGGGGGGCGCTTATTGTCACCAAATGCTGTTAAAACCCGGTCTCCGAAACGCGTGAAATCGGAAGCTAAGATTCGTTGTATCTAGGCTCTGTGACGTATCTGTAATTAATGGCAGACTTTCTACAAAATTGTAGTGCGTTGCTATCAAACTTTGCTGTTAGTGTTGAAATCTCAGGGTGAAAACTCGCCAACTGACTGCCTCGCAATCGTCGATATAGCAACTTGAATGCTTGAATAAAAATAATTTGGACTCAAGCAAATTACTTGAAATCTTCCTTAAGTTTTTCAAATAGCATCCCTAAGATTTTTAAATTCCTGTGGAGTTGGGATTAACGGCAGGTTAAGTCCAAATCTCTGCTAGATCGTGCCATCGATCGTAGGCCTACCCGGCAATGTGTGAAAACTCTGGACGAACGCACATGTTGTCACGTGATGTTTATTTTGAAGTTTGTCTGCCGCGCGTATGTAAGTAAGCGAGCGTGTGCGTGTCACCGGTGTTCGATTGCCAGAGAAAACGCAATCTAACGAGCTAGATGTGCATCATACCTCAAGAAATTGGCACAAGCAATGGTAAATCAGAACATGTTTTATTCAGCACTTGCCGGTCTCATCTGCCAAAAAACATTCGACAATCGTCTCGGTAAGGCCCATATTAGTCGGCGTGTGGCTTGATGCGTACATGACTGTCTGACAGTTATTTTTCGGGTGTCAGGGTGAGTTAGCATTCACTGTCAGTGGTCATTTTATCGGATATTTGGCGTGAAAAACACCAATTATGGTTAATTAAACAACCCCTCTTAAAAATAACAAAACATTTTGTTATGATAGTAGAAACTGTTGGAAATTAATGCCAATATTTCTTGCCGATGCTGTGCTACCCATTGTGAATAGATAGGTCCAGAAGATTAATGTCTGCTATGACAGGTGTGTAGCGCGCACTTCCTGGCCACGTGCTTTTAACACCAAATTTTATTAGTCAATTCGTGGTTTTCACATGTACAGACTTTAAGAAATTTTGAATCCTGTTAAGGGAGAAGATATGGAATGTGTACAGGAAAGATTCAATACCGTTGACATGTACTCTGTTTCTGTTCTGAAAGGCCAGGCCATAGTGGGACACGTTCCTCGGAAGAGCAGTAAAACTTGCGTTCTTTAGAGCTCGGCAGAAGTGTGAAGTGGGCTGGGCGCTTATTTCAGCAAAATCTGAAACCGCATGGGGGCGCTTATAAGGGCATGGGCGGTTATTAGGGGGAATACAGTAGTATGCTAATGGACTAGTCAAATATGGTATAGATGTTGGGAAGACACAGATAAATTTGGAATAGATGTTGAGAGAGAAGCGCTGTTGATGGAACTGGTATAGGCCTTTGGAAGAGTCAGGTTAGGTTAGCATCAGTGTTGAGAAAAACGAGTAACATTACTGTGTTGTTAATGGAACTAGGCATGACATGAAATGTAGTGATGTTGGAAAGAGGCAGGTATGGTTGATGTCAATGTTGAGAAAGAAGAGTTGCTGACGGAGGTGGCCACACAGAATGCATAGATGTTGGAAAGGATACAGGTGAGCAAGAGGCAGTTAAGGTTTGGTGATGATGTTGAGAAAGAAGATTTTAACTGGTGAAGCAGAAAGAACAGAAGATGGGAGAGGAAAGTGGATGACATTAGGGAGGAAGGTAACTGGGCACACTGGATAATCAGAAGATGGAAAGGGTACAGGGATATGAGACTGTGAATGGTGATGTTGACAAGAAGACAATTGTCCATTTGTGAAAATAGTGAAATTTTTAAGCTTGAAAAGAATTGACTTGTTTTGGTAACCGTAAACTCGTGGGTCAATGCCCTGAGCTCTTAAAATGGGAAAACCTTTGGCAGGGGGTGGGCTATTACACAGGCATGGGCGTTGACCCGCGAGTTTACTGTATTTCATTAAATGTAGAAATAAATTGTCAGTTCTTCCTGAACTCTGATGTTGCTTCTTAACTGAGTAAGGAGCAAGACAGGTACGACTTTATCATGGTAAGGTACCAAGTGATAGAACTGTGTGGATGGTAAGGTACCAAGTGATAGAACTGTGTGGATGGTAAGGTACTAAGTGATAGAACTGTGTGATTGGATGTAGAAAGTGTAAGGGGTACATTAGGTAGACGGCAACATGTGTTAATGGAGATGACGGTATTGAGGAGACAGAGTAGTGCAGCTGTTGATGGAACTTGTGGATAGTGTGAGCCCTTAGGATTGTAGAAAAGAAGGCAAGTAAGGTGCTGTTGTTGAGGGTGGTACTGGCGATGAATATTGTTGGCGTTGTAGCACCGGTTGTAGTGAGCATAAACTGAAGGGTCTCTGGCGAAACTAGATTGTCGGATCGAAAACCTGGAGGTCGTTGTGATTGGTGTTGTGGAAGTATTGATATGAAAGTATCAACAAGGTGAAGATGATAATGTGGTATGCCAGCCTTGCTTGTATGTATCTAAGGTCATCTTGTGTTGTTATCTCTAGCTGAAGTATTGTGATGTTTTCATAGCAAAAGGTGGACCTGCAAGAGCTGCATTCCGATGTAGACAAGAAGTCGGCCGAATTAGACCAACTGAAGCAGGCAGGTTCCAGAGAGAAACAAAGAGCTGAAGGACTTGCAGAAGACAGGAAGAGGCTTGAAGAAGACATGAAGCTGTTGATGCAAGAGAAAGAGCTTCTGGAGAGCAGCGTGAAGGATGGCGAGAATAAATTGGTGCTGCAGAGAAGGTGAGTAGGGGGAGAGTGTATTGATGTCTGGTGTAGTGGAGAGTGATTACTGGTGTGGCAGAGGTGAACCATGTTTACCTCATTCAATATTACGTGTTTTGCCGTCTGCGGACCTTATGTGCGTGATTGATTCAGCAAAATTTGTAATCTGAACACCGAAAAATCTGTAATTTCTAGCTTGGAGGCAGGGTATCGCTAATGGGCTCCGCATTGTTCAACTCTGCAAATTTTCTCAGTTGTTAAATTCCCATCTCGATGAACTCAACATCAAAACAAAATGAAACTCCCCTTTGTTATACACGTTCAACTGCTGATCAATGTACGTTGTGTATGTGCCGTCTACCTTTAACATGGATTTTCACCTGACAACGGTAATGTCACATCAATTTAGGAAATGATATAGCACGCAAGTGACATGGTTTTATTTTTATTTTGCCATATATGATACTCACCAATATAATGCATTGCCAATTCTAAGCTATGTACCATAACTGATGTCCGACAATGCTTTGAAAAATGAAGTGAAATTATGTGCGCTGTTTTTGTTAAAATTTTGGGACATTTTACTGTATTGTCATGTCACTTGATTCATCTGCTCATCTGGGCTGCATATTTTCAGGCAACAATTGGAAGTAGAAGATACCATTCAGTCACAACAAGACAAGCTTGACCAGATGGACGATGCAGTCAAACAGAACAAGCACAAACTGGACACTGTGAAATACGAGTATGAAAAGGTTGAGTCAGACTTGGCCAGCTTAAATGATCAGCTGAAAGGTAAGCTCTTAGCAAGTATGTGGTTGTTGCTCTGCCATCTTGTTATCCATCTTTTCTCCTTCTTCATTTCTTCTTTGATTTCTCCTTCATTTCTTCCCTAGTTCTTCACTATTTTGTTGTCAATTCTTCTTCAATTCATATTTATTTCTTTTTAATTTCTTCTTTAATTTCTTCCTTTATTTCTTAATTTGTTCTTTGTCGGTTCTTTGTCATTCTTCATTTCTTCTTCATTCCCTTGTCTTTCCTTAGTTTCTTGGTTCTTTTTCATTACATGAATTCGTTTTTTATTTCTTTATACTTCCTCTTCATGTCTAGCTCATGTCTTCATCATGTTTTCTTCATTTCTTCTGCAGTTTGTCTCTTTTGCAGCTTTGTCTCTATTTCTTCTGTAGTTTTTTCTCTATTTCTTCTCTAGTTTTGTCTCTTTTTCTCCTGCAGTTTTGTCTCTATTTCTTCTCTAGTTTTGTCTCTCTTTCTTCTCCAGTTTTGTCTCTCTTCTGTAGTTTTGTCTTTATTTCTTCTCCAGTTTTGCCTCTCTTTCTTCTGAAGTTTTGTCTCTCTTTCTTCTGCAGTTTTGTCTCTCTTTCTTCTGCAGTTTTGTCTCTCTTTCTTCCGCAGTTTTGTCTCTCTTTCATCTGCAGTTTTGTCTGTATTTCTTCTCAGGTTTTGTCTCTATTTCTTCTGTAGTTTCTTCTCCATTTCTTCCTCATTTTTTATTTCTCCCTTTCCTCTTCATGCTTCCTTTACTTCCATCTTTGACTGGCTTTCTTTCTTCGGGAAATAGGTGGGCCACTCGTCCCACTTGCGACCCTAAAAAAGTTGCAAGTTTGGCTAACTTCGGATCATCGTATTTCGGAAATTGCTGATTGAAGTCATTCGAAACATTCAAATATTAATGTTGTTGTTATTGATGCCATTGTTTTGCTATCATTGTAGTTTCTTTCTTGATCTTAGATCAACTGAAAAGGCATGATCACATGACCCAATTAATGTGAGAGCGGTAAAAAGCAATTTTCTTAAAATCTTCTTTTCTTCATTGTCCGTGCTTTTTGTCTCTTCAGATGGTAAATCTGCTATGAAGAAAATCAATACTAAACTGACTGAAGCTGAGCAGTCATACAAGCAGATGGAGAAAAGGATGGCTGACAGGAAGTCAGAGTACACGTCGACGTGTGCTGAGCTGGACCGTGTCAGAGATGAGATTTTGGCCAGTCAAAGGATGCAAGAAGAGTGTGACGCGCAGCTGACTCAGAGACGGCAACAGCTCAACACATTGTCTGCAGAAAATGAACAATGTCACGCAGAGACCAATCAGAATAAAGTGGTGAGTAGGCCTTGTCAAGGACGCGCTCGTGAAGGCAACGGTGAAATCTCATATACTTAGAACCCAACATGGTTGACGAGTGAAATTTCATTTCTCACTAAAATATTTATATAGTGCCAAATTAATACTCAGCTAGTTTTAATTTCTGCGCTGTATCTACCATCAAATAATGGTTTTGAAAAATGAACAATTCTGTTAATCGCTTTGAAAATAAAAACAGGGCAGTTATGTCTGAATTATTTTTGCCCACAATATCATGAGAATTTACTGTTACGTCATTTGCCAGTGCCGCGATTGTTTCAACACATGTATGCTACAGCTCGATAAGCCACACACTGTCTAGTATTAACATGCCCTTCTACTCAAAGGGAGGTTGGCATTCACAATACTCTAAATGGCCTTTCATCCTAGGATCAGTCTTCCAACAAATCTTAACTGGTCTACCTGAAGCACACACGACTTTCGTGTTTCAATCCATGATCTACACAAACTGTAAAGTGAGCTTTGCCTGTGTTCAGAGAATTGATTGTGTAATTCGACATACATGTATGTAAGGTTGCACTGCTTTGTTTGTGCTCAGAGAATTGGTAGTGTAAGTGCACATACATGTATGTAAGGATGCACTGCTTTGTTTGTGCTCTGAGAATTGGCGGTGTAAGTGCACATACATGTATGTAAGGTTGCACTGCTTTGTTTGTGCTCTGAGAATTGGCGGTGTATGTCCACATACATGTATGTAAGGTTGCACTGCTTTGTTTGTGCTCAAAGAATTGGCGGTGTAAGTCCACAAATATAAGGGCGCATTTTCCCTACAGCTACCCTTGCTCTTAAAGTTATGTAGGACCACATCGACAAGTCTGTATTTAACAAAATATTTAGAAAAGAATTTGTTATAAAGTCAAAAATAAAATTACGCAAACTTTATGTTTTCTGAAAATACATACTTTTGCTAACAGAGTTAAAATTTATACTCTCTAGATATGGGTCACGTGACCATGTCTTTTTAGATTAATTAAGCATATTTAAGGTACATTAAAAGCATGGAAATTTTGAAACATCCAGTTGATAAAACATAAATTTTGAGTCTAATACTGGATTAAAAAACCTACAAAAATTAGCTGTGTTGCCTCTGCATCTCACGGACATCAGCTGGCTTGTGAGGTTATCATTATGCTGGCCAATAGGCTGTGTTTTGACCAGACGGCGTGGCTTTGATGTCATTTAACAAACTACAGCAACTGCATTTAGATTCTTGCCGACGTTTGCACTTTTGTTAAAAGTCTTCCACAAGTTTATGTTTTAGGCTCATGTTCTGCGCAGCAGTTGATGTAACAAAGGATTACTGTCAAACAAATTGTTTATTCCATAACATGTTGTTGTTATTATTTCGAAACAGAAAAAGCTGTTAATTATGTTAATTAAAGCATATTTCCAGTTTATGGCCAAAAATTCATTTTTTGGATCATAAGATGAAGACTTCATGCATTCATAACATTCAGCCATTTCCATGTGAGAGTCAGCCCCACCAGCGGGCATTAGACTGGGACTGCAGCAGTTGAAGGTTCAAGTCCTCATTACGGCTGATCTCAGAACTTTGCTAATTTGCCAATTGTCATCGTTATTAGTTTGCTTTAGCAATAACAGTTTTAATGATACTGGTGGCGTACATGTACATCTTGCTCTAATTGTGCTTTAATTGTTGCTTACTAATTAGCCAGTTATCAACTTCCTGGCTTGTTTGTGCTCGTGCTCATTTAAGTAATTCTTTTTTCACTTGTGATGACATCAGCTGCTGAGCGGTGCAGTGGTTAAGTCGACGATTCAAAACTCTTGCTAAGCAGGTTTGAAATCAGGCCTCGAGTTCCCACCAAAATGTTAATCAACGCGCGTTGAGTAACCAAATAGGTTATTTAACGGTTGTATTGGCCATGTTAAGCTGATAATGTGGTATAATAATTCCTGTCAGTTTGATGCCTTTTGTTTAGTGGAAAAAATTGTTCTCAAAATGCCGGGTCCCTGTAAGTGACTGTTGTCGTTTTCTACAGGAAATACAAAATCATAAAAGTTCATATTGTGTGTCATATTAATCAGTCACGGGTTTGTGCATTCAATCATGTTTGGCAAAAGTAATTAATATCAAAAATCACTTACATCAGAGGAATCTACTTGCTCATTGCATGAAAAATGAAATTTGTTTCTTGGAAAATTCACAAAGAGTGGAATGTGCTATGGGTGGGCTCCATAGAACAGTTCCTACATAGCAGCTGTGCACTCAGTGAATACATTCAGGCTCCAGCTGGTTACTGTGGGCTAGTTTTGCATTGATTCCAGGGCCAGTCGTTCTATGTCCAAGTTTGGCTCATACCCTCCTCCTTTTATATACAACAATAATGGTTAGTGTCCCCGTTTTCGTCTTTTCATATTTTGTAACGCTAGAGCACAAAAATAAGTTTACGTTACCCAGAAGTCACCAACTCTCCAGGTAGTACTTGTAAAGAGTCTTCTTTTTGATTTAAATTCTTTTTGTTGTTAAGATAGGAAATGAGTCAAATTTTACACCGTCTTGGTGTAAACCGCCAATAGTTTATGAATCTCGAACCCATGCTTGGTAGACTGTTTGCCGAACATCCATTATTTGTTATGTTTTAATTGAAAATGTGGTTTCCAGAATTTTAATTATGTTGCAAACCCAGAAATTGCCCGTGTTCTCCATTACAGAATAAAATATCAACATTTGCTTCAATCTGTTGTCATGGAAATGTACAAAACTGCAGATGTTCCATGTATTTTCAAGTTCTTAAAAAAAGGTGTTCTCCTGTTGAAAAGTGTTTGGGTATCAGATAATAAATTAGCTTTTAATTGGTGTAGATAACATGCACAAACCTATTCAGTGCTTTGTTATGGCTCAGGAAGTTTAAACAATGAAAGCTTGGAACTACTCAACAAAGGAACAGAACTTGCGGTTTCTCCTCTGTTGTAGTTTACAGTGTCATTACTATGCCTTTTGAGACAAATGCTTTAGGAAATTTCTTTCCATTTGGCCATCAATGAATGACTGTTTGCACCAGGCAGTGTTAAAGATTGGTTGGGCCAGTCTAATGCCATCGCTTCCTTTCATTTAGTCGTTACGAATTTAAAAAATTTGGTTTTAAAAAGCGAGTGCTTGACTGCTGGGTCAGACTTCACGTCACTGATTTGCAAGTTTGTTAATATGTGATACTTCACTTTTGATAAGTGAGATACTATTGTTATCCGAGTGACACTGTATTATTTTCCATGTTTATTGTACTCGCATGTGGTTGCATTGTGTGGAAGAGTAAAAGTGGGGATAATTTAGTACATTTTATTAACATTTCACCACAATTCAAGTAAAAATTCTTAAATTTGTAGCATTTCTGTATTTCATAGATTTCTTTGGTGCAAGTGTTCTAAATTTAGTAAATGTAATTTGGTAATAGCTGCGCCAAAAGTAAAGTTAATATAGCAGAAGAAAATATTTTTGTTGGGAAAGTGACAAATTGAAATTTCACCTGGTCGCCATATTATGTCCCAAACTGAAGAATTTTTACCAGACACACAGTTCACATTCAATTTTACAGTTGATTGACTTTTGTGCTCATGACACAATTACAAAATACAGACAACATCCATGCTCAATCTTGCCTGAATATCACAGTTCAATATCACACAGTTCAATATCACACATTCAGATATCATGAACCTGGCTAGGTATCGCAGGCCAAAATATCTGAAAAGATTGATTGTCCACTGTTTGTCCCTTCTGTAATTCCCATATAGCGCTAACTGGGTTAAGCTGAAATTGCAAACATCAAACCAGAATAAGGTCCAAGTTAGCAATGGTGAATATTCCTTTTGAAAATGGAAAGAAACGAAACGAGTCCATCCCAAAACGTGAACCAAATTACTGAGTGTTTTCAGAGGTGGCACTACACGGGACTGCAAAATCAAAAATATGTAATATACACTTTAAGAACTAGTAAGTGTCTAATAGTTCTAGCTTGTTGACCTCTTGAACAAGCTTTGATTTTGGCCTTATTTTGTTCATTTCGGTATGCTGAACGTACAACGTAGTCAGATATAAAATGCACACATTTTGAGAATCAGTTTGATGCCTGTTATTCAGTGGAGAAAACTGATTCTCAAAATAACTATTACCTAATGCACCACATAATCCGGCTCTTGGTATTAAGTCCAAAAGTAATTGCTTTTCAGTTACAGCTGTGGAATTGTTCAAAACAACATCTCACATTAAGCCCGAATAGCATCAGCCTCATTATTAAAATCACTTATAAACACCTCCAGTCCAATCCACTTTCATTTGCAGCACCATTCAAAATGGTCTAAATACAATGTTAATGACTGTATTCACTCATAATTGTTGGTTTGAGTAGGGCAGGCTATTATCTCAAGCCAGCGAAAAGTGATGACGAAGATCTTGTTAGGCAACTGCACTCTAATAACGTGTGGTTGTAATATGGCATGTTGTCCACCGAACAGAGGCTTGCAATTTGCTCAGTATTTTAACCATTCCAAGTAATAGATGAGCTAAGTCTTGAGAGTTCTCTCGCGGGAAACTTGAGTATAAGTGTCTTCTACATTTTCAACTCCAGGCGGTAAGGGTTTCCAAATCCAGTTATCAAGAATCTAGTCCTATGTTGAACAGTCTTTTATCCTGCATCAAGACTCCTGCACCAATAACCTACTACATTCAATACACTACGGTGAATAAGTCCACCTTGATTGAAATTCTGGTCAACAAACCAAGTCTTATTAGTTTACTAAACACTGTTTTGGCAAAATTTCTCCAGGGGAAATGGTCCTAATCGCAACCTTTCTCCCAATTTCAGAGGTCAAAGAGTAACAAATTTGCTAGTGTCTGTATGATATTGCAACTGTGTATTTTATTGTTTTGAAATCATAGCTAGTGTGGTAATTGCCCTCCTGTGCACAAAAGGAACTAAATGGATCGGTGCTCGTGATCAGATCAATTCATGATTTCGGTGGTACTTGTAGAATTATTTTTGGTGTTATTAGTTTTTTCTGAAGTCAAAGGGCTACAAAGGGCTAAAAACAGTATAAAGTATGACCGAAGTATTGATTCTGAAAAGCCCAATATACAGGGTGTCCCAAAAATATTAATAAAAATATAAACAAACATGGGTGCCAGGATATGGTTTTACTTGGAATAATGGGCTGTTTTGTATATTACGGGAATTCCAGATTGTTGTGTAGATCATTTAGTTCATACATCAGGGATAATCTTAGCCCTGTGTCACTGGCAAAGAAATAAAACAGCTCATTATTTAAAATGACTTATTCTTATTAAAATGATATAATAATAGTAATAAGCTGTCATAACTTTATTGGCGCACTGTGATTACTTATCTCAGGCGAACTGAACCGTTATTATTGGAAGGGAAAAAGGATGAAAATAAAGTACCTTTATGCTTTCGCGAAATTGGTCCATAGACTTGAGGCCGTGTGGTCAATTCCCCATACCACATTTTTCTGAAATGATTCATGGTGGAATAGAAAATAACAAAGATGGCTCTTATTGCAGATATTGTTTTTTTTAGTCTTTGGAGATACTCCAGTGCAAGCAACAAAATTACAACATTGATATACCAAAGTAATAAACAGTTGTTTGTATCTTTTCTACGTTGGAAACTGTGTTTGTTGTTAAGAGTAGTTGAAGAAGGAAGTCACTGTGGTTGTTCTGTGGAGAGAGGAAAGGGAGTAATAGACTGAGCTGTGCGCATATTTGTCTGCAGTTATAGTAAAATGAGGAATTCTTCTTAACTTTAAGTTTATGCATTGTAGGATGAACTTGAGGATTCCCGTAAAATCCAAATAACAATTATCATGCTAGTTCTTAATTACACCAGTTTCTGATATTCCATATTTCATGATTGTATTTTGCTGAATGAATATTTGCGTACACGCTATGCATAACAGTCACTGCTAACTTCAGTGTTGTCATTCTTCTGGGGAATTGTCACAGATAACAAAAGTCTGCTTGGCTGAACTTTGCTGTTGGTTTGTGCCTGTCGCCCGTTGGCCAGATGGAAGATTCTGGGTCAGGCTGGACTCAATCAGAGGCGCCACCTGGCTGTTGAATATCTTACAGCAGAGCAGTTTCCGCTTGAGTCCAGGATTGCGTAACACGTAAATCACAGGGTTGACAATGGACGACATGTATGCTAGGAATGCCGTGGAAACTATCATGTTGCTGATACCTTGCTTGTCTATGGTTTGGCAGGCTTCCAGGATGCACATGGTACCAATGGCAACGGCAATGAGGAAAGGTACCCATAATGCACTGTAGAGCATGGTCATGAAGAAGGTGGTTTTTGCCGCTTTTGTGTATTTCTTCCTTCTTTTCATCTCGGTGGTCAAGACTTGTAGGGACTGAATGGCCAAATGGTGGCGCCGTGCAATCACGTACAGCCAGATGTAGGTGGCGAAGAAGATGACTAGCGGGACGATGATACCGACGATGCAGAATATCATGTAGAAGGCTGTGTCATAGTAGTAACCTCCACCACACCTGTAGAGTGCATGGTCTGGATTGGGAGGAGGGAATCCAAGAGAGGTGGAAAACACAATTAATGTCATGAGTAACCATGTAGCCATTATCAACAGGAGGCTACGCTTGGTGGGCAGGTGTTTGTCGTAACTGAGTGGGTATTTAATGGCTATCAGTCGGTCAATGGAGACTAATGCCAGACTGGACATAGCTACACTTGATATAACTGTTGGATAGTTGGATATGAAAACACAGAAGCCGATGGATATCCCATGCTTTTCCGGATCATTCAAGTAGCCACGTGGGTAAAACGTTGTTATAGGTATTGCAATTAATCCTTGTTGCAGATCGGCGAAGCACAAGTTGATGATGAAGATGTTTGCAATTCGTCGTACTCTGGTGCTGGTGATAAACAGAATGACAATCATTCCATTTGCGATGACAATTAGGAGCGCTATTAGCATGAGAATGGCAATCAAAAATGGAGGTCTGGACTCCACTATGTCCGTCTTATTCACTGATGTCATGTTGTCCATACTCACGTCTTCTTCCATGCCCCTGTTTCTGGCTCATTAAAATGAGATCACTCTGAAATTTTTAAAAATAGCCAAATCAAAACAGAATAGAATCTATTCCACACGCACACAGTCACACACACGCACACGCACACACACACACACACACACACCACTGACACAGACATCATCCTGCTTTGGGAGACTTTGGAAAAATTTGCAGGCCTCTTGCAGGCTCCTTTTAAGTTTTTTTTTCTTGTGAACTATTAACTTTCTAAGTTATTAGCAGATTTTTCTTGGCCATCTGGTGACTTCCAGCTATTTTACCCNCCCCCCCCAAGAAGTCCTCACGGACTTGCTAAGAACTGTCAGTTACGTCAAGCCTTTCATACAATAGCCAGCTATACAATTGACATGTTAAGTGCACTGGTTGAAAACGTGTAGTTAATTTGTTCTAAAATCTGTTTTTGCGACTATTTGGAAAACCATATTTCCAAAGACATGGTACAAAGAACTATAAATGCATTGCAAAACATTTCTGCATGATTGTACAATGTAGGAAGACTGTTGGATTATATGTGCATATTCCTTTTCTGTCCGAAAAATGTTTAGTTCTCAAACTGTCACGCCAAAACCTTGGGCATTTTGGTTCTGCGACGCAATGCCTAACTCACTATTAAACACATGTTGGTCCCGCTGCTTAATGGTTAAGTCAAGATGTTGGCAATTGCTGGACCCTTTACATCAGTTTCTATTGTTGTATGGAGAGTAAATACATGTCAGCGGAACGGCAATTTCCGCAAAGTAACATCAAAACCTCTATTCTCTTCTTTACATCCCAAGCAGCAGCTCCATCTATAAAAACAATTCTTGTTATTAATTCATGTTTTGGAGTATTTAATGTTGGAACCATTTGGGCTGATCACGTTGGACTGGTGACTCTTAGTGCCACCTGGATGTACCAGGAGGTACTGCTTCATCACAGAGCTTCATAGAACATCCTTGATTTTGTGAAAAAGCCCTTTTACAGTGTATTTGAGGATGCGTTTTTAACAAATGGTGAATTTTCCTCCCTGTCCTCTAGAGGCCATTAGCGTCAAGTATTAACTCATCATTCATGTTAACTTGAAAGCCACACAATGAAACTAAATGTAGTTCATTGATTGCACCTTGCATGATTTACTATAATTGTTTATATTGGATTTATTTTAAGTTTACAATAAAAATGGCCGCGCCATACTGAATTTCACTATGGCCGCCAGATCTTGGTGATCAGGTCTTTGGTGAGCAGGCGATTGGCGCCACCTACATATCCCACGTAATGGGAACGGGAGTTTCAACCTACTGGTATAAACAGCATTAACATCTTTCCTGCTATTATAATGTCAGCAAATTTCTGTAGCTGTTTGGCGGGATGTATTGATGCCCTAGAATGAAAAAAGACGAGCCTTTTGAAATATCAAAGGATGAACAAAGACATCATGCTCCAAACATTTCCCATTGCGAAGAAGTATCCGCTGACAAAGCCAGTGAGTGTGGCTGATAAAGTGGTAGATTTTCGAACCTAGAATGTGTTAAAAAGCTAAAATAAATTTGAACATAAACTTATGAAACAATGGGAGCAGCTGACATTCGAATGTATTTATCTGCTCTGAAAGAGGCATGGAATGCGAAAGATCATGAAAAATATCTTTTAAACAATTCCACATGAAAGTTCTATTTTGCAACGTCTAGTACAGAGTAATTGACTTTCCCCTGTGAAGAAATTTCCAGAAAAATTAAAAAATCACGATTTTTGAAATTTACTTGAAAGAAAAACTGTGGTTACCACAGAGTTTCTAATCTCCCTCCCACTTATGATAAATGCATGCATGTGCTCAGTCAGTTGCTTGAAGTCGCTGGAGGTCAAAGGTCACATTCCCGGTATAAGGGAAAGGTGCTATATCTGTGTATTGCCATACCAAATAAGGAGACGTGCTTTGCCTAATGGGAGAAAAATCGAGGAAGTAGCGAGTAGTGGACAGGTGGTTTTTTTTAAATTTGGAACTAAAAGAAAATACTTTCATATCAACAGAAATCAAAAACCTTTAAGAAAAAATCCTAAAAATGTATTAGTGAGTTGGTTGAATTCTGTTTCAGTATTGCAATTTAGTCCGTTTATGACTTTCTAGGCGTCTTTAAATTAGTGAAACACTTTGTAGTAATTGAATTTCTGTCCACCATTACTCTAGAGAGGGCCAATATGAGAAGTCCCTGACATGAGCGCTGCGTGGGTCTTGAAACTAATAAAAAACATAAAGTGTGCCGTTTGAAAAAGTATACAAACCCACCTAAAGTAATGGCGAAGACCGTATAATGCAGTAACAAACCCACCTAAAGTAATGGCGAAGACCATATAATGCAGTAACAAACCCACCTAAAGTAATGGTGCGGACCATAAATGTAGTGGTGTTATCTTCAAATGAAGAACACTGATGTATGGATCTTAGTTTATTTTCTTTGTTTTTTTAGTTGAAAAAAACTTGTGTATCATATTAAAGGTAATCACTGATTGAAGACTATTTATTGAATTAGTCACGTATACATGTGCGTGTTAGATTACCAAAATGAAAAATTATCAATTTTAAAAGGAAACTGAGATTATTGCTTGCCATCAATTTGTGTAAAAAGTAGGCCATATACATGTTGAACAAGAGGGCGATTTTTTGGTTCTAGCTGTCTATTTAATTGCAAATTCTGGATATTTTACCATTAATTTCTAGACTAGTTACATGTAAATAGCAAGTTTTGTATATGATATAAATATCCTTCTGTTAACCTGATAGTGTTGCAGAATTTATGTACATGGATTTACAGTTTGGGGTAGTCTCTAAATTTTGGACATGGAAATTAGAGCCCAAATTGAATTTCTTGGTTATAAATGTTCGGGTATGTGCAATTTGGCACTCGTCTTATAAATACATCAAGAGAGCCTGATAATAAGCTAATGTCAGTTATTAAGTTGTTACAAAACAGACGCCAATACAAATTTTCCATGCATCCGGATAGTGCTCAACATCATAGTGAAGAATTATTTCTCCTTCATCTGAATTGTTGAATTAGGACGGCCAATTTCGCTCCGACCTTGAGCAAGATAATTGATTTTTCACTGTCCCGAACTGGAAATTTTTTACTGTAGTTATTGTATTGAGCAATTCACTTTTCTGCCATATTTTGTCATTTAAACTTAGCATTGATGTGAAGAGCAATTATTGAACGAGACTTAGGCTTGGTGAATTTATGACATTCTTTAAATTAATGTTTTCATTTGAGTGCGTGATAAACAGTTGACCAAACTGTTAATTGGCATCATCACTTATCATCAAAGTGAAATTGCTTTACTACGTTCTTGGACCCAATATTGGACTGTTGACCTAAAGCCAAAGTGCATCGCAGTTTTTAAACACTATCCTTAATAACAACATCTACGGAAGTCCAAAAACCTGGAAGTCCAACAGTGGTCATCCTGTTTATTGAGACTAGGTAGTTGATTGATTGCCATGAAAGAGCGCTACGGAGTTTAACCAGTATCCGTCATAACAGTGTCGTCAGTGGAAATTCATCATACTCTCACTCCTTTGTTTTTTATGAGTGTTTTGTTTCACTCGATTCTCAATGCTAATTCAACAGTCTTGTTTTTGCCTGAAATACCATTGATGGTAATGCGCCTTCATAACATCATTCAGTTTTACCACGATTGTCGTCACATTTTCTAGTGAACTCCAACCATGGCCTCACATAACAACGGAGATTCTTTTTGTTAGAAGAGTGGAATTTCATTGGGTAAAATTTCCCTACAAAAGTAAACATTGAGAGACTTGAGGATGTTTTGAAGACAAAGTCATCAGGGCAGGGAATTTTGTTTGTGCTGAGACATTATGACGGATCTTATTAAGCCTGATGGTTTTCATGTGTTGTGTACATTCACACACAATGAATCCTTATACTGTCTCTTGTTACACATAATCTACTTGAATGTCCACTCAGGTTATCACCATGAGCTGTGCTGTAGAATATGAACATTCATTTGACAGTCACGACTGTAAAACTTATGATTATCTAGCATCTTGTTTACAAGTATGCGTTATGCTAATATCTTCAAAACTGTATATACTCAGTTAAACTACCGGTATATTCAAACCTGCAAAGTTTGAGATCCGACTTTTTACCATTTATTGGGACATGTGACTCTAGTAAATTTAACACAAAAAGGTATACTGATAACAGTAACAATGGTCACAAATAACGTTGTTCAAGATAAAGTCCCAAACACAGTTCTGTAAGTTTTGTATTATCGTTTTTGTTTCATGCAACATAAGGAGTGTTTATAAGAAAATCGTAAAAGCACTTTTTCCTTCATGCAAAATCGGAACATTCTGAAACAATTCCTAACTCCGTTTTGGAGAACAGTGCAAAAAGCATATTATGGGATAGATGCACTTGAATTTGTGAACTCGGTCATCTATTTCTGGAATATGAATTCTTTTATTGGTTAAAGCTGCTACGTGTCATTAAAACCGTGAATATTTAAATTTGTAGCAAGCGCCACCTTGTGACTTCCTGGAGAACTGTGTGTACAAGAATAGTTAGGAAAAGAAACACTTTGTAAATAAAATGCAGTTTTAAAGAAAACACCGCATGCAACTGATACACTTAAAAATTACTGTGAACATATAGAAAACCCTTTTAACTAAAGATATTACGCATTCGTTATTTGATATTGAAATGAACAAATAATAAAAACTTAGCCTTGTTTATTAAGGTTATAATGATATGTTACAATCATTTGCATAAACGAGACTTTCGTGAGATTGTAATGGTAACTGGTTCTCAGATGGTCTGGCACTCTGGGGAAAAGTCTGGGGTTGTTTGTAAACTAGTACTTAATTTGCGTATTCAGTTTAATGAGACATAGAATGTTTAACATAGTATGTAGAACATAATGGCTTTCATTCATAGCAGACTCTGTGGATGTTGTGGTGATTACCTAATCACTTACTTGATTAAAATCAAAACAACTTTCTGGCATTAATAAATGAAATCCTCTGTCAATTAAAAATGCTACCAGCAACGCCTGGCCATTCATGTAAAATTATTTAATGCACTAATCCGGGCCCACAGTAGACACTTCAGTTGCATGTGCCGATGAATATTTGAAATTACCGCTATCGATTCAGTCTTTGCTTGTTGTTTTCATGGTGATTCAATTTGGTGTGGAAAGTCTATTCAATGTCATGTATTATTTCATTTGTCTTCAGTTTTTGTGTTCAAATCATGTTTTCATGTTTTGCCGAAGTATTGCCAAGACTATCTGGATAGTCCAATGTATCCAGAATATCAAAAATCTGTCCAAGAGAAGCTATAAAGCAACATAATTTATAAATTTGCAAAAATGGAACACTTAGGTTTAAAGCAGCACCTCACTCTGTATAGCTGGTTTACTTGGGAAATAAAATTCCAATTACCGTCCTTCACTCTCATAAATTGGTGTCCTTACCGAGACGAGATCGTATTTCTGTTGCCAATAAGAACTTCGAAACCATTGGCGACTCAAGAAAACGCTTCAGATTTTGTTGAAGCTAGCTACACCTAAATTGTATTTTTTTCTCCATTTGAATGTTTTTGGTGAAAGTATTTCATATAAAACACATCCGCTTTACGACATTTGTTGAAAATGGTTTGCAAATCGTATTTTTGAATATCAGTTAGTGTCAGGCTCACTGTTTACAACATAATTGCTGGATTACATGAGCTTGTCAGATGAAAATGGTCAATAAGAGAGATGGACTGTGAAAACATTGGTTTGCCAGTTTGTCAAACTGATAAGGGCATGGCTGTATCATGGCCAGTGAATCAGTTGGGATACTCAATCCACAGCACGGGTGTCGACACTTAGCACTGCTGAAAACCTTTCAGGAGGCATCCATTACATCGTTGTAATCAATGCATGTTTGTCAACACTTAGCACTGTTTAAATCTTTTAGGAAGTATCTAACTTAGGAAGCATTCCCCATAATAGTCATATGTTACACATTAAACGTGACTCAAAAGACGAGTGAATTGATTAAAATCCTGTTTTTAAACCCTTATTCAAGTTCAGTGAGGCGTATTGTCTGTCGAGATCATTAAGTTCATACAATATTGGACTAATGCAGTGCGTGAGTCGGAATATAAAAGTTGAGCATAGTAGTTCCAAGTAGGAATGCGATGATTAAATGTCACCAATTTACCACAGAAACAATTACCAAGAATGTCCTTTCATTTTATTGTCGCCTGCTGCCCATAGGTTTTCAAAACATTGTCAGTTACATGTAGCTGTTTAAGTAAAGTTAAACTTGGAAAGGCATTTACTTTGGTGCTCTATATGTTTCATCCAAAAATGATAAAAAATGCATTTGTTGGACATATTGTGTGATAAATTGGTGAGGTTATTGTAGTATTTGTTCAAGTATTATGAGTTTAAACATAGTCACACTAATGCAATACAAAAAGTTTTGATTGGGTGCGATTATGCGAGATCGACCTTGTGCTATCCAAAACCTTGATGGAACCTTTAGATTAATTTCATAGACTAGCCAAAAAAGGCTGGTTGTATGCATCCAATGATTCGATATCGGATGTAAACTGGATCGATTAAAATGCTTCCAAAACACAATGGTAACGAAAGTTGAAACGCAATTAGAGAATATCTGATATCACTTGTAACTTGTTATATAGGAGGCAGTACATGTGTCATAGTGTGATAGGTGTCCACTTTCTTTACTTAAGGTCGTGAGTTCGAGTCTTACTGGGGCACACTGTTAAACCCCTGAGGCAGATCTCTGGCTCCTCACCTTGATTTTCTCTATATATTGATAAAGCATGAAAATGGTTCCAGGTGATAAGTTCAATGGGCTCACATGTGTGGCCTGTGCACGTGTGGTACAACGTGTATCAGACCACCAGCAAGTTTTTATAAGAATGGCCACTGTCTCTTATTAGAGTCTTCTATCACATGGCACTAGTTCCTTACCTGTGCCGCTTGAGTAGGCACAAGTCGTGAAAAACCTTCAATTAAAACGGCCTTCATGAGTTTGTGCACTGTATTGACAAAAGCTAAGTCTGTTTGAAGAATTGCTGAAATCAACAAATTTTGTATGGTAAAATTTATTACTCTGGAAATGACGAATATTGATTAGGCTTCTGATTGATATCAGATTAGCACAACGCAACTTTTCTAGGGCTGCTATGATGTTATTAATTAGACGTCTAATCTTAGAGATGGCTGGTTGATTCGCAACTGCATTCGTCAATTACTTGGTTTGTGGATTGCAATGGCCTGAAAACATGTTTTGTGTCTCTTCCATGAAAGTTACTGAACACTTGGTATTACACCCTCACTTCACAATTGCTAAATAAAAGTTTAGTCAAGTAATTGGTTGGGATAAAAAAAGGTTTTCCACAGTTCGTGACAATGTTCAGCATGTAAAAAATCTGACTTACCACGAACTTGTTGTAGTTGATGACTCAGTGGTTTCCACCCTCATCTACGGGTCTTTTTCACGGAGTTGATTACCTGCTGCTTAATGTTGACCCAGATCTACGAGCCCATTAACTCCACTAATGAGAAACTGGTTCATCCTAATGACCCCGATCCCAATGACAAGATGTCATGCGTGGTATACCAACCCGCCTGCAAAGAGAATCTCACCCGTACCTTCATAGGGGAAAAAAATGCTTTCTGGGAACAAGAATTAAGGAACGCTCCTGAGGTTGGACAAACCCACTAATTGTGAACGCACCAACACGGCCCTAACTGTGGACAGGAGCAATGCCCATGTTCTAGCCAGAGAGGATCATTTGTTCTCTCGGAAAGTTAAAGAACCCGTCTTCTATCAAGAACAGACAGCTTACCATGAACCTTGACCATGGTTTACTGCTCCCCCGGGTATATGACCCCGTTCTAGATGTGGGTCATTACAAAGTACAGTTAATCCACTCATTGAAAAAGACCCTTACATGAGGGTAGAAACGTGAGTCATCGATTACAACAAGTTTGTATTAGTGACTTTTTTACATGCTCGAGTAATTAGTTGCACGTCAGCCTGGAAATAATATGAGAGTAGCTGTTATGTGTATATTCTCAGATACTTTGTCCTTTTGCTGAAGTGAGTTTGTTAGTTTTCATATTAAATAGTTTCGTGGAACGTGGGACCAAATTTCTGCCTTAAGTCTTAGGTCACTTATCATGAAGGTGACCCTTGGTATTGTGTTGTGGTCCTTGTCAGATTTTACATCCAACGCCATTGTGTCCTTGACGAGGAACTTGCTGTTGTTTGGACGATGAATCCCGTCGTTGCCTTTTGCCATAAAAATGAGACGCATATTGAAAGAGGCCGTTATATTACTTCGACATTTCCAAGTCACGATTGTCTTCCGAAACATTGCGTGCAAACAGCGAGACTGACCAGTGCCGCAGAACGTTGAAAATTCCAGGTCGCATGTTGCGAATAGATACAAGATGACCATAATCTCGGCTCACATTTCCAAACTTCACGTCGCCAATACGACCTGCAGTTTGTTATGTCGAGTGCCGGAGTCCCAGTTGCAACAACACTGACTTGGTAAGGACGTTTGCTGGTAGGAGCTCTTCACACCCAAAGCACGAATGTCGGTAACCCGAATAATTTGGGCTTCGTCTGCATATTATTTTTACTGACGCAGACACGGTGTACGGACTAATTTTTCCTTGGACTCTTTTGTACGTGTTTACTATCCTCAGTCATAGTGTTAGTATTTTTTAAAATAAAATCTTAATCAAATACTTGTTTTTGAGTACTTCCTGTGCGGTAACTTTTGTCTGACGACTGGCTCATGTCCGCTTAACCCAGATACTTTTCTTTGCGTTATGATGTTTCATGCAACGGGAAGTGAGCAGCATGGGGCTGTTGATATGAAACAGTTACCCACAGAACCATACATTGAGAATGTCATTGAGTCACGCAGTCTCGAGTATAAACAGGCTAAACACAAAAAACACCTGAATTAGTTTTTCAAACTTTTATTACAACTAGTTCTAAAACCGCTCTGTGACTCAGAACTTGACAGCTAGCACGGGACTTAAACCGTCAATTTGATGTCTGCTGTGACCTCTGCAGCACGTGAAGCTTGCACGCACGCACTTCTGCATTGTCACCGTGCGAGAATAGTTGCAATCCAATTGGAGCATTGTGTGGTCACTGGTCGTCTGCGCACTACAGCCTTAACAAAGTTATAAGGCTGCAGGACGGCACGGGATTATTACTCAGCAATTTTGTAAATTCAATTGCAAATAACTAATCTGAGGGCAACAACCTTTGTTGGGGTCATCCACTGTTATGACATTTTTACCGTCATTTGGCGACGTGATGAAGCTCTTTGAAAAGTGCTATGCGTTCCAAGTGCTTCTTTTATATGGAACTCAGATCTCTAGGTAAAATTAACCGCACTTCGTGGTTTTCTGTCGTGATAAGCACCCATGTTCGGTTAACCGCCCACCCACGATTTCTTGAAATTTCATGTTTATGTGCCCATGTCTGGTTAACCACACATCCCTGAATGTTCGGGCCAATTTAACCACCCAGGGTGTTAACCCGAATGTTTACGGTAATAAAATTGTCTTCTAATTTATCAAACTTACCACTATGAAAATGCAGTTGTGCCTTAAGGTGGTGTACGACCTAATCAACAAATCTATATTTAGCAAAATATCCAGAAAATATAAATTTTAACTCAGTAATTTTTGAAAGTAGTGAGCTTCTAGAATTTGATTTTGGACTTTTATCAATCTGCCGTTGATTAATTAGGTCATGCGACGTCTGTTTAGTAAAATTTAGCAAACAGGGAAGTTTCATTGAGATAGCAAAACAACGTCATCAATAATGTGATCGATATTTTTATGTGAATTTTCAAGATGAGATCTCCGTTTTGGGCTTCGAGGGGTAACTGGTCCCCATAGTGGCTTAGAATTTTGCAAACCCTTCTAAATTGCGGGTGTCATTCACATATAATAGGGGTTTTAAAATGGACAGGCAATATCAGTGAAAGTAGTTCTTTGTGAATCCTGCTCTCAGTCATACAACTGTTGCAACTGAAGTGTGTAAAGAAACACAGCAGAGCTTATGGTCATTGCTGAGACAATATTAAGTGTTTTATTACCACCTATTGGTTTTGAATAGCCAAGCCCAGAATGTCAAAAATTGCTGTTACAATTTTCTTAAATATCGTTTAATTTTGGTTTTATGCAACTTAAAGAGTTTTTCATGATTTCCAATTAATAGCCCCTCGTTCAAAAGAGTGGAACGTTTTAAAAATAATTTGTGACAGCATTTTCACAGTATCTGAAAGTTTCATTATGCAGCTGATCAGCCATTTCTGAGATACTGTTTGATGTTTCAAAATTAACCAAATTTTGACATTTGTCTACATTATCAAGCTTAAAGTTATGACTGGGCTGTAGTAATATATGGCAGACTTATGAAACCTTGCTTTCTTGTTTTTCAAATTAAATTACACCATTAGCTATCATTGGATACTGTTTTGAGAAGGTTTCAGCTTTCACAACACTGTTGGAAGCCTCTGAAAATGAAAGGGGTTCAATTTTATCGATTGTTTTTGTTCGAAGTGTACTCACCTGACCTCTTCTCAGGAGCTTCATTCATTAACCATCTCTTCAGCATTAGATTGCCATATCTTTATAACGTGCTGTCTCCAGACTGCCTGTAAAGATTCCACCAAGTTCTGGCTCTTATAACTGGCTGGTGTGTGTGGGATCTTGGGAAAACAGAGCTAGTCACTGATTGGTCAATCTCGTGTCATCAATTCACTAACAGCAACTGTAATTTCGTATGGTGTTAGGTATGGGATTCGTTATCACCTGGAGTAATGTGTTTGACTAATTGTGGCTGTTAGGTTTGGTGAACTAGTCAGTTCATATTATTGAAGAAATGAAGCAATTTGACAACTGATACATTATTGCTTCCATGTGGAAAAATAGAAAAAGATTATGTTTCTTGTAGCATGGGAAGCATTAAATTTTCCTACACGGCACTGAATCTTATAGAGATTCTTAACCCTCACTGAACAAGCCGTGGTATATAAATCTTAAACTGCATGCATTTTTGGGGGCTTTAAAAATGTGACTGGCCGAATTCGATGGAGGAAGACATTTTTGTTTTTCTAATGTTATGCGGGACCCTCGACAGATGGCCAAGATGGGCAAATTTAGGAACATCATGTCTCAGAAAGGGCCATTAGGAATGTCGTTTTTAAAATTTTTCCCTTTTCCATGAGGGCTATCGTAAAGTAGGACATTTGTGAGTTTTATGAAAAAACTGGATAGTGGCATCAAAGGGAGTGATAAATAAGGAAACTGTATTAACAATTTTGAGATTTCAATGGCTTGTACGTTTTTATCAAACAAAATTAGGTTGAACCATGTTATTTATTTCTGTTGTTTTGCTCTCGAAATGGATGTACCTGTCTGTTTGCTAAATTTACTAAAAACATGTGATCCAATGAATAACAGGTTGGTATGAAGTCCGCAAAAATTAAATTCTAAAGACTTTCTTCCTTCAGAAAATAATTATATACTTTGACAGACAGTTAAAATTTACTGGTTTGTTGATATTTAGCGTAATACATGAAACTATATAAGTTGATGAGGACCTACATTTTCTTATTAAAGCAGTCAGTTCAGATTTTAAAATGAGCCAAGGATGAGATCTGAACTTGATCTAAGCTATTCATGGTTCAGAGAAACCTGATATATGTTTTGCCGCAACGGCCTGAAAACTGAAACCTGTGAAAGTAATTGACTGAGGAAAATGTATTTAATGTCGTGTATTACCTTATGGACAAGTAATGGAGTATTAGCCATATACAAGTATCTACAATGTTAGAAAATGCTTTCTGAAAGGAGAAATTCCATAGAGTTAGATTTCTGACTTTCTACCAACGTGCCATTAATTCAGTTATGTGTCTATGGATTTTAAAGAGATTTTAACAAATTAAAAAGAAATGCAAATTCATAGCAATAGAAAGGATGAATATTGACGTCTTGTACGATAAAAATAGTCAAAGTAAAATTTCTTTTACGGTTCATTTAATTGTCGTTTGGTTTTATGCAGCATAATTTTTTCATAGAAATATACTGGTAAGTCCTATTTTTATAGCTCTCGTGCAAAAATGGAACATTTAAAAAACGATTTCTAAGAATTTTGGAGAACAGTGTATTAAGCACAACGTGTGAAAGTTTCACATTCAACAGGAAGCCATTTATTTTGACATTCTGTTTTACTCGTTGTCAAACTGAAAGTCACAAAAATTATTTTTCCCTCACACAGAAGCATCACGCCTAACACATTTTGTATGGCCAGATGAATGGTTTACAGTCTGCAAATTTAAAGCCCTTTTCCAATTTAGTGGTAACGTGTTGTTAGTGACGAGATTTTCCGCCATTTTTTCTAAATCATTCGCAACCATCAGGCTATCAGGTTACGACTGTCATGCTGTAAGAAAAATAATTCACACTGAAATGCCCGACGTTTTGTGAATGAAAGAATATTTTATTCCTGTCACTTTTGACCGCGTTACACATCAGCATGTGAAATTGGGTCAAGCGAGATCTTAGAATTGCATGTCGAATGTTTGGAATTTCAACCGAGGCATTGAATTTGAACTAAGGAAATATATCCTAAAACTAAACACAATCTCTTAAGTAGAGCCATGTTACTTCTGCCTATTTACAGGCCCTCCACAAGCTGAAAAGAGAAGTTGAAAAAGAGGAGGGTCGTTTAGCCAAGGTGAGTGACATGCTTTTGGAGACCGTTGTAATTCCAGTCTGCTTTCAACACGGTGCAACAGAATGATCAGCTGGTGTCTAAATTCAGCTAGTTTTCTGAGGTACAAATACGTCGTAACGGGACTTTTGCAGGTCTTTATCTATGGGGTTTATTGAAATCGTAACAAAAATGGGAACTTGTGCTAGGTTTTAGAAGGTAGGTCGGTAACAGAATAGAAAGCTAATTTTTACAGTAATGTTCAATTTTTTGTGCTTCAGACGTTGGACTTGGATGGTGGCAATGAAAATTATGCACAGAATTTTGAGAACAAACTCTTTTTTGATGTGCATTGTACTTTCTCCCAAAAAATTGTATACTTTTTATAAAGAAACTGAGAATTGCTTGCATAATTTTTTTCGCTTTGTCAAGTTGAGGAAAGTGTTCTGGGACAAAATAGTGGTGTTTTATATGAACTCAAAAATGAAGAGTTGTCCTTAGACGTACACCTCAAACAGTTTTATTAGGTAAACCTGGAGGAAATAATGAGATGTACATGTACTGGAGTACAGGAAACTACATTCACAACAGCCATCTGAAAACTTATGTTTAGGTATCACATTAAAGAGAAGGGAGTTCCTGTCCCTATAAGTGGACAGGAATCTTTATGGTAATTACATTGTATGCATGGAGGGTGAAAGCCAGGAAGTATGTTTCGGGAATGTGTCATGTTTTTCTATAAAAAAGAAAAGATTTATTGGCAAATCCTGTGAACTCTGTCTAGCTTTATTTTCATACATAGTCATGAAATGTAGAACAATTAAACATAACATAACATAACAGCAGTACAATTCCAGATGCTGTCAGATGCTAAAGTGGAACTTGAGACATTGAGATTAGATGTGACTAACAAGCAGGCCGAACTACAGGAAGTGAATACTGCTCTCCTCTCAATGAAGGTAGTAATGAGTGCAGGTTTAAGAAAGCAGGGTGGCCATTGGTATTTTATGGGTTGGAGCCACCCCTACTGAACATTAAGTCAACGGGGAAATGATCATATTGAAAATAGTGGTGATGACCTGTGACTAAATTGTTTTGTAATGTCCTTGGTCTATACCACATGACCCATGTGTTACTACTGGGTAGAGCATAGCTGACATGATTTTTGGAGAAGACCAACTTCTGTATTGTCCCCTGGTGGCAATTTTGTTTTTAGCCTGTGGCTCGATGTCTATCAAGTCCCTAAACAGATCTTCATGAAATGTTTGTGTTTCTTTTGTGGCGGGTGTATTTGACATGAACTATGCGACAAAAACAATTACATTGGAGTCGCTTAATAGTAATTTTGGTTTCCTTCGCATTTACGTTGATGTCTGCAAAATTTCTTGATGTATGTTCATGAAGTTTGGCAAATAAGTTTATTGTCTCATGGATGAGAGCACCTGCCCTTTTCAGAGAAATTTGACCTGTGTTTCACCTCCTATCTTTTAATTATTGTTGTTTGCGCCCCCTATCTGTTAATTATTGTTGTACCCATTCTCTTTGTGTCATCCACTCACCTGTCTGCCTAAGTGCTTGAACAATGATGTGAAAATGTGTCAGGTTTGTTCCTATTGAGGACAGCCTTGCTGACTGGTATTGCTGCATTTAGTGGGAATATTTAAAATAGTGATCCCTTGTGTCTGCACTGCATGCACATGGTGGATACATACCGTAATCGTTCGGGTTAACGCCCATGCTCAGTTAACCGCCCATCCCCTACTTTAGGTGGATTTTCCATTTAACCGCCCACTGCTCGGTTAACCGCCCTCCCCCGATTTTTTGGATTCGCCAATTTAACCGCCCAGGGCGTTAACCCAAACGATTACGGTACCAACCCTATACATTGCTCTTGTTTATACTTCAGAGGGAGCTGGATGAGAGGCAGTATACAAGAGAGAACATCTCTCATCTGGAACGGAAACTTACTGACTTGGGTAGGGTTAATGTTTGTACACTGCATGTCTGATCATGATCACACACCTGTACTGCGTGAACACCTTTGAGCTAACACATAGACCAACATGGACTGTGTACAATTGCGAGTCTGTGCGTTGGCTCAAGGGAAGCAAATTCTTGCTCAACAAAATGCAGGCATTTGTTGGGAAGCTCTGCTTTTCTTTTGTTGTCCTTAACATGGCTAAAAAGTTAATGTATCTACGATAGGTGCAGTATATTGTGGTCTCTGTTTTTAAGATAGAGTTGGTGATGCGTTAATTGTTTCTCACCTTTTCAAAAGGAAAGTAAATCTGAGACGAGCAAAATTAACGCTGCATTTCTTTTACTTGTCGCTTGGAAAACCCTGCTGATGTNTTTTTTTTTTTTTTTTTTTTTGGTGAGCGCAGGTTTCATAGTGAGTCAGGGTCGAGACAACAACCAGCTGTGCTTTTTTGGTCAAACCAGGGACTCTTTTGGAAAAGGTAGTGTCGGTTTCACCTTTTAAGCTTGTGCAATTTTTCATTTGGCTGCAACCGACAATGAAAGCTTAGAAGCAACATTCACTAATCAATAGTTGATCCAAAATGCTTCAAAAAGCCGGTGCCTGAATCTCAATTTTTTCAATTGAGCCATATTCTTTTGCCTCACATCAACATTTTTTTAACATTTGTCAAGTAATTGATTGACGAAACGTTTAGCAGGAATGGTGTTAAGAAACTAGTTCAGCATCATTCCAGCGCCTCCATTCGTTGAGTGCATAACTTTGTCTTTATTTTTTAGAAAATCAACTTTCAGAGCAGAAATCCAATGTCGTCAATCTGACGGGTAACCTGGATTTGAAGGACCAAGAGCTAGCAAACATTCAGACTAGATTGCAAAAGGTAATTAGTAGTTTGAATTCTCGCCTAATTAGAATATAGTGGATGAGTGAAGTTTTATTTTGTCATGTTTTTCGTAAAAGATACTTTAAAAACTGGGGATTCACAACAGTGTGAGAAGACCTTGAAAAATGAACAAATGCAATTTTGGCAATTACTTTTTTTCTGTGATTGGTGAGATTTCACTATACCAAAAATCTAGGGTAATTTTTCATCACAGACTGCTTACAGCAGAAAAATCTTATCAGGGGCGTGCCTAAGTGTTGGGCTGTCAGTGGGTATCAGTGGGGTGTCGGTATCTTCCCACGTTGTTACCAGCTATTGTTTCAGTGTAATCAAAACCCAAAAATTGCTACTCGCATGACCACAGCATCCTTCTTGCAGGTAAACCCTGACTTACGGTAATTTCTTCAGGTACTTCGCATAAACTGAACATTGTTGCCAAAATTGTCGTTTTCTGTTTGTAAGCCGATCACCGTGATATAAATAGTGAAAACTTAACCAAACTTTGCCTCGTGTCATTTACACGGAGCAAACCAAGGTAATAGAGTAAAATCATTACTCAATAAATAATTTCATAAGGTTGATAGAGCACAAGTTGATAGTTCCTTATTTTCACAACCAGAAAAGCATAATACCTCGACTGTTTCACCTCCTATCAGCAGCCATAACGTCGCAAGATTGCTGCTGATAGGAGCCGAAACTGTCAAGGTATTGTGCTTTTCCTGTTGTGAATATTATAGGATATATCTCCCCTTTCAGGAAACAAAAGAGCTTAGTGATACATGCAGTGCTGCTCAGCAAGAACTTTTGTTAACAAAGCAGGTAAGTAGAAAAACGATGACACTTCTAGTTGGAGAGCCAGGGGGACTGTATTTGCACTATGGAGTGCAAAATGTTTTGAGTGCGTAATTTTATTATAAATGTGACCCAGCACCACACCATGAGTCTTAAGTAAAGATTTGTTGTTTTGTATTTGTTAAATTTTTTCGGAAAATGCAGTATTTTTTATCATTTTGATATATGAAACATGTCCGAGGTATTGCATTTCAAGGCAAGGAAAGTGAAAATTTAGAGCTTACAAAAGTTATAGGAAAATGGCCGAGAAAAAGGGATATTTGTGTCTTTAAAACTTCCATAGCAACCTGCAATGGAATACTACATTTTAGGCTTATTATTTTGCAAAACAACAATTAATTAGAAAAAATGTTGACTTTATTAGGTAATTGCAGTCATTTTCCAAGATGGCCACCATTCAATGAAAATGCATTGCCGATGGCCACCATGCAAATGAAAGATTCATGATTAGAAAGAGGGATAGTTTATTAAAAAGAGCTGAAACTAATAACAGAGAGCATAATTCAGTTGAGAAATATAGGTTTTCTCCTTTTAAAATGTGCTGTTTGATGGTATCTCATAATTCAAAATGGCCGCCGTTAAACTTAAAGAGTAAATTGCAAGGTCCAAACCAATCTGAATAACAATATGGTCTAAATTCTAGTTTATAATTATCATTGCTATATTCTTAACATTAACTGAATTGTACGCCGCTATACAAAGTTATTTACATATTTAGTGCCGTGGTGTTGTAACGCCATTGTTGTAACGGAGAATAGAAACGGTGCCATTTTCGTTCATTACACATCTATGACGTGGTGTTGGGGAACACAAAGGAAGCAATGTGTGTCCAAGTGAGTACAGCAGCGTAGATGAGGAATACTTTGAACGATACAGGGACGGACAGGTGGACTTTTCAGATGATTCCGACCTTTCAGACGTGGAGGTGGAGGTGACAGATCCCAGAGGAACAATATGCGTTTACAGCTTTTCTGCAGTGGAGCCGTTCTCCCTCAATCCCTTTCACGGCCCTTTCTCTGGTCGCCGAAGACTCACTCCCAGCGGGTTCGTCCTGTGAACGTCAACAGGCTGAAGGTGCGCAGGAGTTGAGATTAGATGTTAGTGATTGGTAAGAATATTATCAATATGTATCCTACAACCGCTAATTATAACTTGGTCTTTTTTAATTCAAAATTAGGTGCTTTGCCAGTCAGTCCCAGGCGCCCATATCCCCATTGGTGAATCGTGTTTCAGCCATGGATAAATACCAGTTTCAGTGATAAAACTGGAATTTTTTGCATTATATCAAATCATTCAAAAAGTGTTAGGTCTCTGATTATTTGTAGACAGTGTGGCTCAGTGGTTTGAGCTCGTGAGACTCAGGTTCGAATCCTGGGTTTCACTGGCATGCAATTGACCATTGAAGAAAATTGTCTGTTACCTCTCCGAGACTGAGCGGGGTGTTACTAGTGAGTGAATAAATGTATGCAAGGGAATGAATGAGAACCACTTTGGAATAATCGACTGTGAATTGTAAAGAAGAGGATGAAAGAATAGCAATTTTATAATTGAGACGTTGTCACCTTGGTGCTGGGTTAAGGCATAATTCTATAGGTTATAGAACAAGTCATTTCATTTTCGTACTCAAGTCAACTCGGACCTATGTCAATCTACACATGTGTTCCAAAACAGTTTTATTTTGTAAGGCGATGCTTGAAATGGAAACAACCATTTCATGTCCATGTACATTGACCCAATGTTGCCATTATTTATAAATGAAATATGGTACATGGCTTGGTTACGAGTCGACTTGGGTAGGAACCGCCTGGTAAAGTTTCTTTAGAATAAAGAGAGCATACCATTGGATTGGTGATTGCCCATATAGCATATCAAGAAGTTTTAATGTATACTGTAATATTTAAAATATGGGCGACCCTTTGAGTGGCAACACTGCTTATTAAGTTGGTTTGTCCCATTGTCATTGTCTAGTTTGATTAATGGTATGTGGGTGCCGATAGGATTCAGATTGGGAGAACAGGTCTCACGACTACATGCAAAACAGTCCCCTCCATCAATGAACCTTTTGTCTTAGGGTCAGCTAAAAAATCAAACAACTAATGTCCATTACTATATCCCCTGGGCATGATCTACCACTGCCTTGGGTGTAGCACTATTCATTTGTATGAAAAGTAAATATCTTTACTATATATGATCAATTTGTACAAAAAATAAATAGGTTGTGACGTTCCAACCAATTTTCCTGAAAACTGAAGTCGTATGCGGACCCCTCAATTTGGTAGAGACACTCTTGGTAAATTTTTCAATTCGAAATTTTGATGTTTACTGAAATAATGTAATATTGTTGACACATCTTGCAGGTGCACCTGGGGCAACTGTCAGACAATCTCAGTTGTTGAAGAAAGAGTATGTTGCCAAGAGGTTGACAAGGTTGTTGCAAAACTTGATGAGGAAATGAAGCGTGACAACTAACACAGAAGAAAAAATGTATTGTGGAGCATGGGGGTTTAAACCTGTATACATCAATCGTGGTGTTTTGGAGACTTCATGGTTGTAGTACAAAAGCCAATATCCTGATGACTATGACAGACCCTTGGATAAAAGGATTTGACATGTGGCCTACAGACAGTTCCAAAGATGGGTACACGGTCACTTAGGACGAACAGTCCGTGTTGTTATTCCAGCATGCGCAGTAGCCTGCATCAGAGCTTTCTACCCTCCGCCAGGAAATGAGGAAGACTTTGAGCTCCAAGGATTTTCTTAGAAGTTTCACCCATTTATAGATATCAACAGTTGTCTGTGCCCTGGAATGCCAACTCCTCCACATGACCTATGTATTCTGTTATAAAAATGTGTAATTCAAACGAGTTGCAAAAAGTTGTAGTGACAAATTCCATAGAAAGATCAAACATCGTAATGAACGAATGCAATCGCAGTGCAACCTCAGCGGCATGAAATTGAAGTAGGCATTCCATGAATAGACTTCTGTGGTTTCAGAATGGTAAATAATTAACACAGCGAGCAGCATTTATTGATGCTCATCAATCTGGTTAGTTATGATAACATGATCATGACAAGTGTAATTTAACTAGGGCCACATTATAAACCTCTAAACTCAACATCAGTTGAACTTATGGTTTACCTAGGTAAACAAAGGAATTTGTCTCATTGGAGCCCAGTTTGTGTNATAAAAAATTAAAAGTTTTGAATCTGGGCCATAGTCTGAAGTCGAGACTGAATCTTCTGCCCTCTTCTTATACAGTAGAACTCTCTAAATTGGTAGCACTTCAGTGGGAACTTTAGAAAGGTTAGCATTAATTCCGCAGTAACGCCTCCAAATAACTCTAACTTTGATGAAATATCTCAGTCTCACTGGATACAACTTAGTGAGTTCTACTGTAATTCAATGAGAAATCAAATAACACGACACAGCAACCACTGAATCTCAACCCAAAAGCTCCAGTATGTAATAGCTTTAGATGTCTATGACATGGTGTGAAAACACAAAAAAGTATGCACATGAGTAGGAATTGGGAAATCTGGAGGGAGTGCTTATACCACTCACTCAAAAATTCCCAAGACAATGTTCGAATTCTGTGCAAGTGATTATTCTGTGTACAATTTAGATGAGATTGTCGCATGAAAAGACTGACGACCCAAACAAGTACCTTTTCACCCCCACTTAAGAAAGTCTTCCTTTACTGACCCACTGTATGGGACAGCAACAGTTTAGTGCAAATCAAATATACTTAAAAAAGCTATGCCGCAATATTTATAGTCATTGTATTGAAGAACCATTGAAATGTTTCCAGGTGCGGATCCAGGATTTTGAGTTAGGGGGGCCAGGGCACGGTATTAGCCAGGATTTTGCCCGTCATACATTCGCACCCCCAAACAGTCAAATGGAATCTGGGAGATTTTTAGGGGGGGGCATGGCCCCCTCTAAATCTGCCACTAGTTTCAATATAAGAACATAGTCTATCACTGGGTTTATCTATACAAATGGGACAGCCAAATACCACACACAAAAGCTTTTCACAATTTCCACTACTGGTATTATAAACACTCTGGCATTGCTATCTGTACCACTATCAAAATTTGATGTAGAACATTGATAGTGACTGTTAAATATGTGATGGAAAGAAATTCCAGTGCTGCCTGTCCATTGACAAAGCACCAAGTCTGAATTTATCTGTGCCACGGCATCCTCCTTGAACACATCTGGAGCACCATCAGTCGGCATTGGAGGGGCGTCAATTTCTAAGCAAATTTCAAGATCTCCAGCTTCTCTTTTGTTCCGCACTAAGTGGAAGGTGTTCTCCTTTCATTTGCATACTCTGAAAAGCACAACAGCGGCAATTCAAAAGTAAAAAAAAAAACATTTTGAATCCAGAGTTGTCCATGATTAAAGTAAAACACGATGATATCTAATTGTAAGTTTTCGTCTTCTTTTATAACCTTCAAGCAAATGCCAAAACTAGATTTTAAACAACAAATTTTAAACACTTGAGAACTACGGTGAGTGTGAAAAAAGATTGTTATTGTTCAGGCACTTCGAAAGCGTCATGAATTATTAGACATCAAAATTCTCAAGGTGACTTCCCTTTTTATAAGACCAGCTTCAACCTTCATGATGTGTTTGTCGTCAAAGTAGCCGTCCTCAAAATGGTAGGAGCATATTTAGGCTCCGACATCAAAAGACGAGCAGAGCACACGAAAACCTGCCATTACGCAGCCAGATGCTTGTCTTTTTAGAATTTAAATGGGCTCATGCCTTCCACCTGGGTGGTGTTACATAGTTAGCACACACACACCGTTGCACCATGGCTAAAACACGCCAAGGTTGAACGGTTCTTCGTGTACTGTGATATAATAGCAGTGAACTGCATTGTGGGATATGATCTGGTTTGTATTCCCCAACACCATGTCATGGTGTCAAAGCTCAACTTTTCGCGCATTTTCTTGTTTTCGCTTTTTTTAAAATAACTAAAGATACTATGATACGATGATTTGAATAAAATACATCCTAATAGCAATACCTTGAAGATATTATTGCAATTTAACATACTTGGACCTTGCAAATTACACTTTAAATGAAACTAATTGCCAGTTGGTACAATAATTCATAGGCATGTTATTCTCACCAAGAATGAGGAACTGTTGAAGGCATAAAGTATAAAATTATTACACATTGTCGTGGTGATTAATTCAAGGTGGCTGTCATTGAAGTTTAATGACTATTCGAATCAGGGTTTTCAGGGGATTTGTATGCAAATGTTAGATCTGAAAACGAAATAAAAACACCAAATGACATGAGAAAAACACTGGCATAAAGTAAGTCCATCAATTCACAATTTAACAAACAACTACAAATTGCAGTGTTTCAGTTAAATTGGTTTGACTAAATTGGCTTATACTGCTTTGGATAACTAACTCTGTCTCTAGCATGACCGAAGGTCTTCATTTTCATGGAAGTCTCTCCCAAAAATGAATCATATTCATGTTGGGCTACTGTGACTGGGTCAATAAATTTCCCAGGTAATGTAAACAGAATCGGTCCACTTGTGGGAGAAAGGATTACCTCAAGTAGAACAAGATAGTTTTAGTGTAATTTGGCAAAGTCAAAAAATAAAGTCCTGTCGATTACATTATATAATTATTTGTGGCTGACTCTTGTTCACAATAATTCAAAATTCTACGTTACTATCAATTTTGAAAATAAATTACATTCATTTGACTCATCCCCATCCATATCCTTCACTGACATCTGCAGAGCAATGATTTTCTTGACATCAAACTGCGTGATGCAGTCCTGTTGAAGATCGTTCTCTCTTGCAGTAACTTTCAGTTGCTTGCACCCAGATCCATTGGCTTTACGGGAACGAGACAATTTTCTGCTAGTAAGGTCATCCGGACTGTTTCCTTCAAGTTCTGCTTGTTCCAAATGTAACCGGATTCATGATTGGTCGATCATCAAACTCATCATGCGACAAGTTGCTGTTTTGCATTTTGTGACGAGTAATGCCAGTTTAGAAGTGACACTTCTTTGGAGAGCCTAAAATTTTTAACACTTTCCATTTTAAGAACTAAAGGGAATTTTCACTCAATCCCTTTTTGTGCTTGAAATGTTGCAGAATTTTTCTGCACCTGGATGTCCATCATTTTGGCTTAAAAATTGATATATTCCATTATTGTATTTCAGCCCTATTTTGTATCATGCGTAGAAATGTCTACGCAGAACTGTAGCGCAAAAATTTCTGCGCTGAAATTTCTGCGCATGATACAACAGAGGGCTGAAATGCAATGGAACATATCAATTTTTAAGCCAAAATGATGGAAATCCAGGCGCAGAAAATTTGTACAACTTTTCAGGCACAGAAAGGGAACGAGTGGAAATTACCTTTTTAAATGGAAAGTGTTAAATGCCTTCAAGTTTGCTGCAGTTAACTGCAGTAATGCCTGGTCATATTGTCCAATTTTCAGTGGGAAATGCTATTCCCTCTCTACTGCACTCACATATAAGTGAAGTGAGCAAAACAACTGAGACCCTAGAAATCTCATTTCATATGAGAATGCACTACATTTGAAATGCGGAAAGTAGTTCCTGGAAGCACAGATGTTGCAAGACTGTATCGTGTGTATGGCAATAAGAGTGTTGTCTTCAATTACTTTTCTTTTTGCATCAAAAGTTCTGCTTAGTTGCTAAATATCTATGGCATAAAGCATGTTAAAATTTGGCAGAATAGTTAAGACTAAAAGTATTCCTTGAAGTTTATCCAATTCATTTTTAAAACGACTGCTGTTGTTGCACTTACCAGTAGTTCCTAAATTTCCCCTTTCGCCTTCTTGTACCCCAAGTTTTTAATGCTCAATGGAGTATTGCCCAGTGTTGGATGTCACAGGTCAAAATCATGGTAAAATTTGCACTTCTAAAACAAATTACGGTACGGTAGCCTTCAGATTATTGATTCCTTATAGCTAAAGACCACACACAAACTGGTTTTCAGCATTAAAACTGGTTATAACATCCTGATGAAAGGGGTACAGGTTGAAATGGGTAACTTTGGCCCTGAAAGACATACCTTCCAGCTGGGTCTCTGTAACTGAGTGGCCGTTTGTCGATTCCATTTCATTTTTTTCATGTCTTCCAAGATGATATTGAAGACTACCTTGGTATGACAGTTAGAATTCTTAAAACAAACTGACAAAATATTAGTTCAAACTGACGTGCCATGTGTTACATGAAAAAAGCTTATATCAAGATTTGAGACTTGGGTAAATGATGTTTTGTTCATTGTAAGGAAATAGGTGCATTCTATCTTATGTTTGAGTGTTAGAGTATGATCTCATATCGGAGTCATTTAGGATGAGTGCATTAGTAGGAGTAGTTCAGAGAATTAAGTATTATGTAATACAACCCCAACATGAGGAATTGTAGTAAACATGTTTGTTCAGTATATCCTGTTATGATTCATGTATGTCACTATATAAGTGTATGATCGCATGGATTGTAACAGACTCAGTAGTATCAGTAGAAGAGTATGTAACAAAACTATTATCCTCCTTCAGACTAGTATTATCCTTGGACCGCGTTCTCGCACTGCGTCGCGCATTCAACATTCCTAACCGAACAGAATGCCTTTCACTGCTAGCACATCAACATTGAGATTATGAGTGACTTTTGTAAGTCAAGGTCCCCCATGGAAAGCAGTGTGAACTGATGGGGCAACCCTCATTGTAAATATTACATTAAAAACGTTCCTTGAGTTTTTGTTGTGTGGTTCTATAGCAGTATTTTGTCTGTGATGCGAACTTAGGAGCTTCAGAGAGTATAATATTATGCTGAGCACACTATTATCTCTGGGTCTGTTTCCGTCCATAAAACGGGCGGAAAGTGAATTCAAACATCTTAATTCTTCAGGCAACTCTGATCTTAACACTGTCAGATTAAAGTACAGTAAAGTGTAATTGAGCAGAAGGACTTGTGTTTTCTGACCCTCCGAAGTTGCATGCCTGCCAACTCAAGAGGGTCCATTGCGACAATATAACATTATGCATTTGAACATATTTTTTGAGTGATGACACTAACAATGTTTTCCTTTATCATATTCTTTAATAATAATCACTATCTCCAAATATTATGCACAGCCATGGGAACTAGGGTTGCTCCTACTTTTGCTAACCTCTTTATGGGAAATCTTGAAAACAGCTTCATCAAATCCTGCTCTGAAAAAACCCTTCTCTGGCCAACATACATTGATGACATTTTTATGATGTGGACCCATGGTCCACAAAAATTAGATGTATTTTTAGAAAATATTAACAAATTTCACCCTACTATAAAGTTCACTCATGGCATTTCTCAAAATAAAGTCTCATTTTTAGATGTAACTATCACTCTTCAAGTTAATAATGATAAACTAGAAACTGACTTATTCTGTAAAGAAACTGACAAACACCAGTATCTGTCATATCACTCGTGTCATCCCTTTCATTGCAAGAAAAGCCTTCCATATAGCCTTGCCCTAAGAATTCGACGCATTTGTTCAGAAGAAACTTCCTTTAATAACCGTTTAAAAGAACTCAAGTGCTATCTAATTCAACGTCATTTCCCTTTACATCTTATACACAAACAGTTTGACAAAGTCCGCTCAATTACTCGAAATGAATCTTTAAGAACTAAAACTAAAGGCAATACTACTAATAGAATACCTTTCATAACTATGTTCAATCCATGTTTAAACGGAATTAGCCACGTCTTCAAAAAACATCTTTCTACACTGCATATTTCCCCTCAAATGAAAAACCTATTTCCTCATCCCCCTATAATTTCTTGGAGAAAATGTAAAAATCTAAAAAATTATTTAGTTAAAGCTAATATCGACAATATACACCAAACTGACAAACCTATTGGCAACACACAATGTAACAAAACTAGGTGTAAAATGTGTAACTTCATCAACGATAGCACTTTTTTCCAGTCTTCCCAAACCAATGAAAACTTTGAAATAAAACATTATTCTGATTGCACCACCAACAATATTATTTACCTTATAACTTGTAAAAAATGTTCTATCCAATACGTAGGACAAACTCAACATAATCTACAAACTCGGTTTCGTAATCATAGATTTAACATAATACATAAAAACATTTCTGATACTGTAGGTAATCATTTCAATTCCAAAAACCATAATATTCAAGATCTTTCTGTACAAATAATAGAAAAACTCCAACACCCCAGTACCCCTCACAGACTTAAAAGAGAACAATATTGGATAGACAAACTGAATACAATAGAACCTCATGGATTGAACATAAAAACTTCTTAAAATATGTCATTGAATTTTTTACGCAAAAATGTATCATTTTCATTACACCATATCTTATATGTCAATTGTCATTTTGTGTTTGATTTTACTTTATTTCTGTTTTTGTTGCTAAAGGAAGTTGTTACATCCGAAAATTTCAAATTTCAGTTGATCCATTCTTGTTTTATTTACCGATTCATATTCTAGGAACTAAAGGATGTTCGTCAGCGTTCCAACTCCGAAATAGAAGACTTAGAATCCATCGCTCAGCAACACTGTCGCCGTGCCAACCGCCTTAGCGATGAACTGCAGACATTACAACAGGAGTACATGGACGCGAAAAACCAGGCAAGATTGACACATGTCAATAACACAGTGTATGGCTATGTGTCCAGTGTTCTACACAACTGAAAACCCAATTGTGTTAGAAGTACAAGACAGCTAACCTTCTCTGAAGTGTACCTTAATTACCTTGTCCACTCACTTCCCATTGTTTCAAGACGTCCACTTTCATTGAGCCATGTCTAGTTGTTGCTAAGCCAAATTTAAGGCCACACTCACAGTGTTAATGATGGCAACTTGTATTTCCAAACTGGTTGCTATATTATGAAACAGGTCACAAGCCATTTAAGCATGTCACAAGTGCCGGCAAACTAGTCGCACCTACACATTAAAAGTAGAACATTGTTGTGTCCTTTTGAAGTTTTACTTTCTGTTGTCTCAACCATGAAGGTTTTAACTTAATTGTAGGTTTTCATAAGAAGTTTATGTAACCTAGATTAAATTTGCCTGTGACTGTGAAACTACTTTTATGTTGAGCATTCTGTGAATTAGAATTTCCTTTCGAATGGCCATTGGCTTGTTCTGTTACCAGTCAAAAGATGGAGCCACTTGTTGATTCCTAAGTGCTTTAAAGCTTCTGCAAACCATCCAAAGAAGTCAACATTTGGTTTAGACCTCTTACTAGTGCGCAGAACTGTTTGCCAGCTGTTCCTTTCTCGTAATAGAGCTGGTTCTAGCATACTTTGAAAGGAAATTCAATTCAAGGAGAACTAGTATTCAAATTGAAGGACTCGTCAAATGAATTCAGATATCTAGTTTCTAATGTGTCTGGTCACTATGTTACAGCTGCTGACACAGAATGAAATAATGGATAAAGAAGAAAAGTTGGAGCAAACTCTGCACAAGATGAAGACAAATATTGAGAAAGTAAGAGTTGTGGTAGTTCTTCACTTCATTTCATTCAAAGATAATTATTGCCAAAATGTCCGTTTTTCCATTTTTCAATAGTTATCAACCTTTTTGCAAATAGAGGGAATTTTTGCAAAAAGGTTGATAACTATTGAAAAATGGAAATTAATTCACTTGTCTGCCATATGACGAGAATTTACTGTGTTGTAAGAGTGACCCTATTTAACGCCATGTCACCATTGCCGGCAAGTACAAGCCTTTTGAATTCATTTGATGGCGAATGTCCTTCGGGGAACAAAGAATGTTCAATGGCTCATTTTGAAATTGTTTCGAGCACAGAGGGCATCATAAGCTTGAATGACATCGCATTTTTGTCACTCCTTAGATGACCAAGGAAGGTTGAAGTACAGAGATTAAATGCCTGTCATCGTTTTAAAAAGTTGCCTCTTTTGGTGTGATATATGAGGGTTGGACGTCTCCTGTTTGAATTAGACTGTGGGACTGGATGTGTGGGTAATTGCTGAAACTTGAGAGTGCGGAAACTAGTTTGGCCTTCAATGAGACTTGCTTGAATAACAGTGTGTGCTAGAAACTTGCTGTAAAACTTCTCCAATTTAGGACTATCTTTCAAGTTGTTTGGGACACGGATATTCTAGTTGACCTTGATACACTAAGAGTAGGTCAGGCGAGGTGCTTTGCTTTACCCCCCCCCCCCCAACAGCAAGTCGAGCCTGCTCATAAAGACATGCTCCACTTAATTTTGCATGTAACTATATGTTAGAAAGTACTGCACCTGTAATTATTTCCACAATAATAGGTTATTAAGTAATTGCATTGGAAACACAAAGAATGTGGTAATACGCTGTCTGCAGATCTGGGGGGTTGTAATTTGTGAAAACAACTTATGAAGATTGGGACATGGTCATATTTCTCAAATTTTAAACACAGCGTTTGTATTGCAGCAGTATGAAAATAGACTTGTATTTCATTTGAATGTGCTGTATTTTTGGTGATTCTTAAATTTGGGACAGTCAATATTGCCTATTTCTAAAAATAAGCTCTGACCTTGGGCAAACTAATTAACTTTTCACTCTCCCAAATTGGAGACTTTTTATTGTATGCCTTCAAAAGCAATTTATCAGTGAAATATGCAACATGGTTTTGTTTATTTCTTCTTTGAACATAGCGCTAAATCTGTCGTGGGTGATAATTATAATTTACATTTCTGTCTCACACAATCCTAATTTGAAGCAGTCTGACTCACCATAATTGTGGCAGCAATTGTGGCACCTATAATTCTGAAATTCCCTTTTTGCACCATGTCTTCAAACTGGCCAAAAGTGGCACTCAGAGCTAACTGGTTGTTTTAAAAAGTTCACAATTTCGAGCTGTTGGAGACAGTTGTAAATATTGTTGGCTTATATCAGCACTCAGTGTACGGTGCTTTGATAGTGGACAGAGCCACAGACTGAAATACAATTTGTTACACTCACGCAAGCGCACACACACACACAGACATGCACACATGCACGCACACATGATTGTGTTTAATCTCAATTAGCTCGACTGATCTAATATTATCTAGTACATAACTGACTATAGACCTGGGTTCAACTCAGATTTGAAGTGATTTATGGTCTTGGCAAGTAATGAAAATTTGTGATCCCTTGTGACCAGCCTTGTTTAGTTAAGTTGGTTTGATACGACGGGTCATATTATGACCTGAGTCATGTTGTGACTTGGGTTATGATATGACCCGGGTCATGTTATGACCTGGACATGGCTTCAAATCATTAACAAACTGTCAGTTCAGAATTTATGCTCTAAGTAAGGATCAAGTTGAGACCAGTTTTACAGTGACATAATTGGCCCGTGGGAAAAGTTAATTTGTCGACGGAAGACTATGGTGTGCTTTTATTGTTGTTCAGAGACATCTTCAGTATAATTACCATATGAATTCAGTTATGATATACGTGATACTTTAGTTACTGTTGTTATAATTGTTAATTATGTTGTAAACACCAAGTTCAAGCCTAAATGGCAAGTAAGAAACCATGATTTACGTACTAGGAAACGTTTCAACAGAAAATTTGAAGTCGTATGAGCAAGGAATTGTGGGAAATCATGTCAATACTGCTGACATGCACCCACAGCACTCCTCAGTAAAATAACGTCCTGTAGCGTAGCTCTCGACTTCTTTCCTTTCCAGGAGGTGGCGCAAGGGTTTCAGGAACTGGACAGGTCTCGTCTGGACACTCTTGGAGAGGTGGAGGATCTACATCAGCAGAAGGAGAGACTACAGAGCCACCTAGAGGAGCTTAAGGAAAACATGATGTCTGTAAGTGGTCTGTTGAGTGAAGTGGGAGAGATAGGTGTGTTGAAGATTCACTATACAGGCATTCAATAGCCTTGAATGGCCATTGAGTCACCAGGTGGCGTTCAAAAACTGTTGCAGAACTCATTTGAAAAATTCTGACCTATCTATTGTATCTGGCTGTTTTTGTTGGTGCTTTCCTCAATGAGTTATAATGTCCATTCACGGTGCTGGGAAGTCCATACATTGGTTTTCATCAATTTGTAAAATGCCTTTTGGAAATTTGGTGTTTTAGGTTATTGTATGTTGAAGCTTGACATGGTATTTTAATTCTTTGTTTTCCTGAAATGTATGCTGCGCTTTTCTATTCCTGCTCAAGATGTTCGTGATTGAGCGCAAGTTTTTTTATGTAATTGTTTGGTCAAAAAAGCACAGTTGACTCTGGTTTGTGTTTTTTTTCTTGACAATTGGTTTGGTGGCCGGATTTAGTAGCTCACGTTTTTGAACAAGAAAGTCCACTTTAGACGAGAAAAAATGATGCGAGATTTGGTTTTTGTTCTTTTTGCTCATCACTTGACGAATCATGTTTCACACCTTGCTGTCTCTTTCCTATGTCCCTTTGTACAGTTTTTGCAAAAAAACATTGGCTGAAATTGATGTGGGCGGACGTTTTTTTTTGTCAGTGAGCAGAAGTCTCATAATGAGTTTGGTTAAGACCAAAAGCAATTTTTTATATGATTGAGTAAGTCAAACATATAATTATCTCCAGTGCTTATTATATTCTTCATTGAAACTGTTATTCAGAAGGAGAAAGACCAGAAGCAACTTTGCTTTTTGATTTCACTGGCCTTTTTCGTTCATTTTAAATATTGATTAAAATGTGATACTTTAGTCACTGGAAATGCAATCACAATAAAATCAAAGAAATTTCCTTCTTGTTTATCCGAGTCTGTAGCGTAGTTCTGAGCAAAAATTGCAGCTTGTTTTGTAACTGGGTTTCGATAATAATTTGGAGGAAGTCAGGTGAATTCGCCAAACTATGTCAACTTTTTTAAAACTGAAACAGTTGTATTTTCAAAGGATGTAGGTTGACACTGTCACTGTGCAGCCTGGGCCGCCATTTTTGTGTCTATTTTCAATTAAGCTTCTCTTCGGTGATGCCATCTGAATAACAACCTTCTCAATAACAGAATAGTTATCATTTGCAATCTTTCCCGTTGTCCCTAGATAAGGACACACTCGGAACCATCCCCAGCAGTTCTAGCAAGTACTGAGCCCCAGGACTGGAAGAAGGAAGCCCTCAGGAACAAGATTCTTCAGGAGCAGGATCAGCTGAAGGTACACACGTAAAGTTGGGGGTTTTAGACCTCGTTTTGGTGTTCACTGGATAGGATCTACTAGTCAGGAAAATGTCCTGAGGATCTCGGAGTTTCTCCTTTAATTTTTACGGTAGTGTGCCACTGGGAAGTCAGGATTTTTTAAGGATTTAATTCCATGACATAATTCTCTGCAGGGGCTTTTGTCCCTTTAATACAAAGGGTTATTTGTTGGTTACTGAAGAACCTTTTGAAATTTAGTCTTTTTAACCCTAAAAAGTAAATAAGATGGGGAAATCTGCTATTTTTTTGCAAAAATTGACCGTTCTTTGTGAAATCTGTCGTTGGGAAAAACAGAACATGCTCCCTTTCATGAAGAATCTGTGAAACTCCGTCCATCCAAGTGGCAACTCCGCCCATCCAAGTGGCAAATGCTGTAAATGCCTCCAATGTAAGAACACTCTGGATAAGTTTTCACATGCCTGGCTATAGATATGTTTTTACATCACATGTAATCCTACTTATAGCAGTTAGTTTACTCCAGAGTGGTTTAGTCGGGACAGTATCAATTTGTTTGTAGCAGTAAAGGAATACTGGGGTTGACAATCACAACAGCCTAGTTATTGGGTTTTGGACATAGAAAAGGGGCAACCAATTTGGTTGAGAGTTTGACATAGCAAGCATCTAAAGTAGCCACGGCAAACCAGCTAAAACTGGTATATTACACTCTTGAGAACTTCAAATTTTATGGGCATCAAAAAGAATAAAACTCAAAGTGACTGGTTTTATGATGCTTTATATTAATTGGCGAAATTCAAAAGATTTCAACCAGAAATCCTTGTAAATATGGTAATTTTCCATCTTGATGTAATTTCACTCTTCACACCACCTAGAATGCTTCCTTGTCCCAACTTTCAGATGCAGATTCGTAACCAGGTCACCAAGCATGTTGAGGCAATACAGACCGCCCGCGTCCAGTCAGAGGGGACACTGGATAGTCTTAGGAGAAAGCTGTACAACCTAGAGGACGTGAGTTGCACTCTTTCCCATATATGGGCAAAGGTACGCCCTCTCAAGCTCTCAAAGTGTTGTCCTTCAATCATATTCCATCAAGACTTCTACCTCTCTCCCTGTGTGATCAAAGACCGTCTCTTGTGCCCTTCTCTTTACACAATAGTCCTGCCTTGTCCCAATTTGATCTAGGAAGTGATTCTGTCCTCTCACATATGGTATAAGGTTCTCTCGTTACAATCGGAATCAGAATATTCAAGTGTATTGCTGGGTATGTTTGGCAGTGCCCAATTGATGTGTTTATCAGTAATGTGTGCGGTCAATTAGAGATTTGAAATATGGAAATATATTGCCGACATATGATTGCCTTCTACAGGAGAAATATTCATGTTTGTTTTTTATAAATTCATATCATTTAAGGAAATTCCATTTCTTGAAAATCACTGGGAAAGGTTTAGATTGAGGGTTAGATAATATTTTTGGCACTTTGTTTTGCATTGGGTCTATACTTGGCTGAGCTTGACTGGCTTGTATGTGTGTGCTTAAAATATCTTTTGCATGTTGTCTCTTCTATATCCAGGTGTTGTCTAATAGTAATTCGCACAGTGACCTCAGTGCCATCAGAGAACTGACCAGAACTCCCGGACAGAGAGACAGACCATCTTCAGTCAAACTAAGAAGCGTAAGTTCTGTAGTCAATAAATGCAGAACTCGTCCATGTTCTAAATCTGAGGTTATGCAAACTCAGGCGGNTGTTTTTTATAAATTCATATCATTTAAGGAAATTCCATTTCTTGAAAATCACTGGGAAAGGTTTAGATTGAGGGTTAGATAATATTTTTGGCACTTTGTTTTGCATTGGGTCTATACTTGGCTGAGCTTGACTGGCTTGTATGTGTGTGCTTAAAATATCTTTTGCATGTTGTCTCTTCTATATCCAGGTGTTGTCTAATAGTAATTCGCACAGTGACCTCAGTGCCATCAGAGAACTGACCAGAACTCCCGGACAGAGAGACAGACCATCTTCAGTCAAACTAAGAAGCGTAAGTTCTGTAGTCAATAAATGCAGAACTAGTCCATGTTCGAAATCTGAGGGTATGCAAACTCAGGTGGAGTTGGTATGTCTGTGCGTCCAAAATAATTTTTCCATATTAGGCCAGAGAAATATAGTAGGTGTATTAGCCCAAAGAAAAAACGACTGTGTCAACTACCGTTTACTTCAGTGCCGTTGACTACCGAAGCTGGTATGAACTATTCAGTTAACTTCGCAGGTTATGTCGACGCTCCATTCATACCGTAGTTAAGTTAGTGTGAAAGGGCCTTAAGACTCCCTGCTCTACTGACCATTACAAGAATCATAATGGGAACACTTTTCATTCCCCTGTTACTTCAAGGCCACACAGTCCTTAGCATGCCGCTCTATTTACCTACAGGTGAGTCCCAGAGGCATCCATGAAGCAAGATCTGGCAGTAAACAGCGGGCTTACTCTTCGTCACGCTACAGAGGCCGACATGAAAGTCCAGAGCGGGAGTTTTATTGACAACAGTCATGAACGTGCTGTGGTTTTCACAAAAGATGAAGATTTCTATCAAAATTTTGCTGCCATCTCTGAATTTATGGCAAAAGTCCATTAGATCACACATAAAAATCGCACAACGTCATTTGGAAACAGTTACTGGAAATTTTTGCTTCAATACTTCAGCTATTTTCTACGAGAAATAGTATATAGTCATCTTTTTGGGGTTTTTGAAAATTGATTGGTGTATGTGAGGAAATAACTTAAAATAACTTATTAGTAATATGCAGACATAGCCAACAGTGCAGTTTTGGTATTACACTGAGCAACCATGCCTTATCTTGAGATTTTGCGCATGCAGTCCGAAGGTAGACACTGTTTTGCTTAGTACTTGCCTCAGGTCTAGTCTACGTGTCATAAACTGGTTCCAGAATGTTTTCATTGCCAACATTTTGGTTTTATCATAATCGTTTTATCTTTTACTTTATCCCTGTTGTTTTTATGACTTTTATTGTGATTGAGTTTTTCATGAAACAAATGCGTTAATCCAGTCTTGCAGTTCCACCTGAGGGGTGTGGTCACTTGACAAGTTATCAAAATGTTATGAGAAGATAATTGTGAAACCGCTGCCTAACCTCTTTACTTTGAAACTAGAATATAAAATTGACCAATTGCATGGCACACTTCAAATAAAGTGAAAAGTTTGGACAGCAAATTGTCACTAATTCAGGACACAATATGGCGGACAGTTGAAGTATTCTTTCCTGGTTGTTTTCATTGATGATACATACTGCCAAAATGATGCCTTACCATATTCAAGTTCTGTTACCATAGCTACTAACAGACAATATTTTAAAGAATTGTGGGTATTCATATCAGTGTAAGAAACCCTTCAACCATGAAGAGCGTGATATTTTGGCGATTATTTTTATCCGAAATTGGTGACATTTTATTGTATTCAAATCTTGCGACATGATTGGTAAGTATCATGTCTGTGTCCTGTCTCAGTTCAGAGATTAGGCCTGGGACCCAGGGCTCAACTTTTCTAAACCTAAATGTCAATCACACCACATAACTGCTTTGGCAATTATGTCATTGTAGATGGTGCCATTGTTGTGATGTGATTTCATGGGGTGGTACTTAAGAGCTTCCATTGTGCGTTGACAAGGGTATCCCCCTGTCCTTGGCTACCATAAAACTACTAATAAATGCCCAGCTGTGTATCAATTTCACTAGAAAGGTTCCAACTCTTAGAAGCCTGAGGCCTGTTCCAAGAAAGTGACTTAAGTTTATTTTTGTCTCAGCTTCCAAACTTTGAAACTTCCGCTTCTGGTAATTAAGTTAAAATTAAGACTAATCAACTGCAGATTATGCTGTGTGACCCCACTCCAAATCTGAGGTCGACAGCAGTATTAGGCCAGCCAATGGGACAGGATGTTGCTTGAAGTCGCCATTGTTTTGTTTATGTCAAAGGTCACACTTTCCATATAAGGGAAATGTGCTACTGTAGGTCTTGCCATGCTAAATAGGGAGATGTGCTTTGCCTCGTGGGAGAAAAATGGATGAGGTTGGGATCAGTTGATAGATCGTGGTTTTTGGAATTTCAAATTAAAAGAAAAATGCTTTGATATCCACAGAAATTCTAAATCTTTACAAACAAACTATGAAAATGCCTGTTTAGCATGTTGAATTATGTTTCAATGGCAGAGAACCATTGTAATTTAGTTCGTTTTTCGAATTCCAGGCCTGTTTAAAGTAGAAATACCTGATTACCGAGTATACTTCTATGGCGAGTTTTTACTATCCCTGCAACAATATATACAGATGTAACGGCCCAGCAATAAGGTCCGCAATCTTTGCTTTGCATTCAGGTCCAGCTCACTGTTGAACAAAGGCTGTGTTGGCCATTCTTGTGTGCTAATTTGATGTGAAATGTAGGCTTTTTGTGGATCGTTTGCTTCACTTTCTAATGCTGCATGGAAACAAAATACACGCCATGGTGAAAGTAATAAACTCGAGCAAAGGATCTAGTAGTGAAAGTAACAAAGCGATTGATTCCTTCTTTAATCCACTCAACTTAGAGTCCATTTCAGTTGAAAATCTGGCGTCAATTAAAGGATTTACTGTAGGTTATTCTTCCCAGTAGTTTTGGTGAGGCAGTTGTCCTGGATTTCCTGTTGACAGGAGATTTCATCTCAGATTGTGGTCGCTTTCTGCTTTCGTGATTGAAAATAAGATGGTCATTTCAACGGCAGATCTAGCATGTCAGAAGAGAAACTCAACTGCAACTTTTGGGGGTTAATGGTCTTTCAGCCTCTAAAAACGATATCGGGCAGCATTTTTGTGGGATCAAGAGTTCGGAGGTAGAGGTCCCTAAATCTGTCGACGCATTCCAGGCAACTTTGGTTATTTTTCTCGTTCTTGTTTTTAATGTATACTTACAGAAATGAGTTCATTTTTTTTTTCAATTTCTGTACTTCAAACTGTTACAAAATTTGGCAGCTTCAGTCGTATGATTTAGGAATTACTGCGAACTATGCTAAGGATGGAAGACGGTGTTTTACAGAACGATTTTTAGTTGTGTTGCTGTTTTGTGGCTGCTTTTGATATAATAATCGTTAGCATAAACGCTGGAAAGGTGTCGTGCATGTTTATAGTTGGCATTACACTGTCATTTTTATTTCGATATTTTAATTGACTTTATTGTCACAATGTACCTGTAGCATGGTAGGGCGATTCACGATAGATATTTATTGGGTTGTAAAATTTGCTATTACAGTAATAAAGTTGTTTTAGATTAAACGCTATTCTTATGACTTTGGATTGTTTAAAACCGCTATTAGAGATGTTCTGGTGTAAAGAAGCTCGACTGCTTTCACAGGAGCTCTTACAAAGCAAAGCCATTGCGTTCTTGTCCTGTATTTTCATTGAAATTGGTTGCAACGAATCGTGTGATTTTCCTGTGACACCCACGTTACCTGGGCGACTAAAACCAACCCTCAGTATCAAGCAGCTAACAGTCTAGTCTGTTCTGGGCGCGGTCTCTAATCTTCGTACTCGAAACGAACTCGAAGCTATTTTTGGCAATTTCTCTGCTCCTTTTGTGCGAACTTAAGATAATTGGTTATCAGACTGTGCTCGAATACATTATAGTTTATGCATAGGAGTTTCTAGTTCAAGTGTGCCCTTGAAGACCCTTATATTCGTGCTACAAACTCGAGTAAAAACTCGAAATTTCGAGTTCAAACTCGAACTTATTGCTTCAATATTGGGTTTACAAACTGAACTAAGGGCAATAAATTATCTTCGTAAGTTATGTGTACTCGAGCATAGAATAATAGACGCTTGTCTTGATTTCGCCCAATAGTAGAGTAGAAAATGCCAAACCTAATTTCGAGTTCCATTTCGAGTAAAAAGATTGGAGACCGGGTCCTGGTGCTGCACTGACAGACCTGTCGGCGCAGGGCCCGGTTGCGTGAAACAGTCCCTAATAAGGACTCAACTAAGTTCCCCAAATCTTGCGTATTTGTGTCTTTCATTACTCACAGATGTAATCTTTTTCTATTGTTCCATCTTTACTATGGGCTTCTCTTTAACTAAGGACTTTTTTCTATAAATAACTAAAAGCTCAGTTCTGAGTTCATTGAAAATAATTTAAAATAGGGATTTAATCCTTAAGTTAGGGGCGTTGTATGAAAAGATTCCCATTTATTTTCGATAATAATGAGAATTCAGCCTAGAGTTCACTCTCAATTTGTATCAAAGTCAGAAGTTGATTAAGTAACGACATTAAAACAAAGAAAGGACAATCGGTGTGTACTCAAGTCCACTATGGCGCTGTAGATTTAGGGAACTTAGTGGGGTCCCTAGCTGGGACTGGTTCATGTACCTGGTCTCTGAAGCCTAGAACTTATTTGTAATCAGAATAAGGAACAAGACAAGACCGATTTTACAACAGTAAGTGGCAAAAGTTGCTTTTTGACGTAAGGAGCGAACCTAAAGACTCATTTACAAGAATGACCACGCAAGACAATCGCTGCTCACCCACAGACATAGAAATTACGTTTTTGTTTAAAGACGTACTTCAGTGGCCGTTAATGTGGATTTCGGTGGTGACTGACCTAGGTTGTGTAATTATTCCGATTTATTAATTAGATGTATTTGGAATTAATTGATCTTGGACTTAAACACTTGGTCTTGCGTAAAAAGTGACGCAAGAATTGTTGCTATGGAGTTGGGTAGAAACAGCACGTTTAATTTTGTGACAACGGTTATAGCACTGCCGCACAAACACGTTAGTGCTAGACTGTATGTTATACAACACAATACTAATTGACATAAGCAGTTGATAGCAAGAGATAACACACACACATAGTTATATACCTAGATTATCCACTCAACCCATGACAAAATTCAAAGTTAACTTAACTCTATCAAAAAATGTTAAAATCCTGGTTCTACGCAGGCCGAAATCGATAAATTCAAGCCGTAATTACAACCTAGCGCGGGGATTGCTCCCGTTGAGCTAGCGACGTTCGAAATTCACGCTTGCCCGAGGCCAGTGGATTTGCGGAAAGGGCCAGTAAAGTTTCACATATAGGCGCTATGTGGGTGTACGTCTCATATTCAAGTAACTGGCGGTTCAGCACATTTAATTGCTAAAGCTCGAACACTGCCGTTTAGGCACTCGACTCCGAAACGAGAATCGAAGCAATCAAAGAAAGCGCTGTCTCGCGCTTGGAAGTGTTCTTCAAACCTAAATTTCAGTATTGTTCTTCAATCCTCTACTTGCATAAGTTATATATCAGAAAGAAAATGGCTTCTTGAGTCAAAATTATACTTACCTAATACGCCACTGAAGCTGGGGGTATCCAATGAATTAGTTGACAAAGAAATTGTTGTTTTAGTCCGTGCAACTGTGCATGAAGCAATCAAAGAAGGCCTCGAGATTACTCCTTGAATTTTTTTGAGTGTTCAGTACTAATTTTCCATCACGTATCTGTAACACCTACAGAAATAGAGTGTTGACGTGGTTCACGTTTTCTGGAGAGCTAAACCTCCGACGTACACCAATACGCTCTATACACTGTTCCTTATGTAAATGCGTTCGACGTCACTTGATTTGAGAATACTGGTCAGCTGAGCAGTTCATCGCTTAATTTTAAAGCATCGACCGGATGAATTCGGCTCCTCTCACGAATCTTCGCAAACATTGACCTCGTATCCAGTTTTGGAAAAATATATTTCTTGTAGATTCAGCATACGAAAATTAATGTGTCGTGCATTATTGTGAGCACTGGCTTTAAGAGATGTTTACACATAAACATGGTGAATAGGTGAGGCTATTGTTATGACCAACAGAATGCGTGCATAACCGTAATTGTTATAAGGCCATACAAAAGTTTACAATAGTGCAAAATGTCCCCAAAGCACTACAAACCTGGGCGGTCATGTTAAATAGCAAATCAGCTGAGAAGCTGTTGTAATTAAACACAGTTACCAATAAAAGCTAGGCCTTACGAAGCCAAGATACGAACTCTCAAATCTGTCCAAAGCTTGGGGCGTAAACACACAATGACTAACAAAGAGAATTGTGCCAGTGCCGTGGACAAGCAAATCGTTGGCCCCACCCCGATAATGAAATAGCGAAGGAAGACATGCGTACACCGTCGTTATACCAATTAACCGGCCAGTTTAAACGTTTTAAACAGCAGGATACCAATTATTAATGATGTGAGGCAATAATAGCGCATACAACGGTACCTACATATACGAATAAATGCTTAAGTGTTTTGCGACTAGCCTATAAGCGCACGTGTCCTTTGAACATGAAGATGGTTATATGGGTGTTGTTTCGTCTCTTTTGTCAAACTGACATCAAAACTGAATAATACTTGGAAAGCCCGCAGTTAATAAAAGAACAGTGAAATTTTACCACAAAAGGCTATGGTTCGCTCAGCAAACCATTTTTCAAAATTCTCAAATTTGGAACACTCATTTGAATTTAGGCCTACCGTCCAACCTATTCTTCCAAAAAAGTCTTCGTCAGTCTAAGTAAGTCCACGGACACTGGAGAGGTCACACTCACATCATCCCCAAAAAGTTACGCCCCCATATAGTTGTCATGGTTTGCAATCTGAATGCATGTGACGTCACGATACACGTGACAGGTGTTCTTGACGTCACAGAAACCCATGTTTTATTGAGTTCACAGTGGTGTTTAATCTAAGGCAACATAGTATATTGTATGAATATGGTATGATTCATTGCACGGTTGCCAACACCGACAACTGTAAACTGCCAGTGAACAATAACAACAACGAATCCGAACCCCAGGGAACGGTGACAACTACGTAACCACTGACGTCAAGATACGACAAATAACTGGGCGTAACTTGGCCTACTCAGAAATGTCCTCTCGAAGTGATGATTGGCATTGTCACGCTGCGCCCGACTGCCCACTCTCGAGCTGGGATCCAAAATAAATCATACCTTCGAATGCCGCTTGAATCCATGGCAAAATACCTAATTAAGGCCATGTAGGACGTTCTATCGACTAGAGTCTATGGATATTACATAACATCTACAAAATCATATTTTTATTCTGTAAATGTAAGTATTTTCTGAAAGTAGAAACTTTTTAGAATTTGCTGTTTGACTTTATACCAATCAGCCACTAATTGCGTCACGTGGTCACGTCGTTTTAGTAAAATTTATAAAGAAAAGGCAAATTCATAGAAAACAATGGTATTAATAACACGACCAAATTCCATTTGATATAGATGTTTTGAGCTGAAATCTCAAAACGCTGTTACATTTATCCAAATTATCATTTTGTTTTTATTGTTTTCATTTTATGCAACGCTTTAGTTTATCTTACAAGTCCTAATTCGGATAGCCCTCTTGCAAAAGTGGAATACGTTGAAAACAATTCCCAACACTTTTTGGGGAACACTGCATTGAGCAAGACACCCGAAAGCTTCACAGGAATCCAATCAGCCAGTTTTGAGTTATGATGTTCCGAAGTTTGCCAAATTTGGCAATTTTTTCAGAGTCCCGGATAACGTCGGTCTAGTTGTGGCATTGTTTAGATGTGCACAATTTCATTTCAGGTTCGTGGAATGTAGATGAGAAAGTGTTACACGTCATACCCGACATTTTGTTCCTGATCTGATTTAATACTGAAATTAATTTTTGTTAGTTTGTCCGCTTTGAGCTTACATATGACAAAATTAACTCTCAATTGTCGTAAAATGGACAAGGCTTAAAATGTTTATTAAATTGAATACTGCTAGAAATTTGCAAGTGTTTAGCAAAAGCGGAAGAAACCAGACAGCTTCTAATAATACGCCTAATTGGTTGACAAGAAACCTAAGTGTTCGTTTTGAATTTTATTCTGTAATTGCTTTTGTGTACATGTCTACACCCTGGGATAGGAGACGAAGGTGAATTTAAAATGCCTGATTTGGAATTATTTGAAATGACAATCAGAGCTGAATTACTGTTCGGATCACAGGCGCGGATGTATAACGACGTCAGGGTGCAATCTCTTCCAACGGAGCGCACACCACCAACAAACCCAGTGATAACAGTGAAATAATTTCACGCAAGGCAGGCTTACATTTTGACTAACAAACAGTCACTCTTCTTTTTTGGATTTGTGTACATTTGAAATCATGGTAATACGGATATTTTCGAACTTCTGAACCTTTGCATATAATAATATAATGTATCGTCACCACCCCTCCCATGAGACGTCGATGAGCGTGCAAGTACTTCACATGTTGGAGTTAAAAAAAAACGCCTTAATTTGCGTTTTGTAAACCTACAAATACCAAAGATTTTGACCAGTGACCAGTGACTTAACGCTCGGACGTTGCTTTTTACGTAAATTTAGTCCTCATCTTTCTAATGGTTTTCACATTGTGTTAGCCTGCAACACAGTTCGCTTGATCAATGACTTCGCCGCCCATGACCTATATAAGTAAACTGGCATTCACGGCCACGGGTTGCCCTTGTTTGGAATCTAGAGTTCAATACAATGCAATATATTTCCACTGCCGGCTTCCGAACGACGCTTTCATTTTTGTTTAAGACGAGCACTACAATGCAATGTATTGACTGCCTTCTTCCGATCGACCGGCATTCATTTTGTTAAAGACGATCGAATACTACAAAAGTTCAGAATATGCCAGATCAGGTAAAATTTATGGTTTAAACACAAAGTTATAGATGTACCTAAGCACCAGGAATAAATGTTTTAACAAATTCGGCGAATAACTTATAACAGTTGCCTTTCGTATGTTATATCAAAAACTGAAACTGAAACTACAATCCAGGTCAACTGAGTGAGCTACAGCTCATTGTCTGCGTCACAACCAGTAGTTACAACTTAATGTGATCTGTATGATTCACACAGCTACTGCACCATAAGTTGATTCAATAAATGAAATGAAATTGAAACTATGGAATTCGTGCAGTTGGCTGAGACAGATTTGTACGTTGTGAATCAATCGGTCAGGCGTACACCCCGTCACTTCGCCGGTGTCACGAAGGCGGATGACTGAGAAGATATTTTTTTGGATGTCTAAAGTCCCTTCTGAAAATGCGTCATCATCCGCCATTGGTCAACAAATGGACACTGAAACACCGACGCTTCACCAGAACAAATTAATAATGGTGAAAATCAACATTTGAGTAACGGGTAAGAGGTCAACAACTGGCACACGGCGCACTAGAGACTCACTGAAAATCAAGAAAATGCGGACGGAGGTATGCATAGCTAGCCTTCGCATATACTATGAAACTGTTATAGGGGAATCTATATAGTTTACCCGGTTGAAGTTTTGTTTTAAGAAAATTTCATCTACAGGAAGTTCAGTAGGATTCTATAGGAAGTTCAATAGGATTCTCAGCAGAAAGTTCAATAGGATTTTGCATGGAGTTCATTAGGATTCTATAGGAAGCTAATAGGTTTGGAAGTTCAATAGGATTCTATAAGACGTTCAACAGGACCCTATAAGGGTTCTCTTGGAAGTTCACTAGGTTCTTATAGGAAGTTCAATTACAGGAGTCTATATGAAGTTCAATAGGATTTAATAGGAAGTTCAATAAGATTATATAGGAAGTTTGTTAGGACTCGAAAGAAAGTTCAATAGAATTCTTTATGAAGTTCAATAGGATCCTATAGGACGTTCAATAGGATTCTACTAGGAAGTTCAATAGGATTACATAAGAAGCTCAATATGATAGTGTGGGAAGTTCAACAGGATTCTACAGGAAGTTCAATAGGACTCTGAAGGAATTTTAATACCATTCTTCAGGAAGTTCAATAGGGTCCTATACGAAGTTCAATAGGATTCTATTGAAATTTCAATTGAATTCTTCATGAAGTTTAAAAGGATCCTAAAGGAAGTTCAGTAAGATTCTATGAAGTTCAATGGGATTCTATAATGAGTTCAATAATAACCTACATCAAATTCAATAGAATCCTATAGGAATTCAACAAGATCATATAGTAAGGCTCATTTGGATCCTATTGGAGGTTCAATAGAATTCTGTTCAAAAGAATCCAATAGAAAATCAATAAGATCCTATAGTAAGGTTCAATAGGATCCTATTGGAAGTTGAACAGAATTCTAATAGAAGTTCAATAGGATTCTATAGGAAATTTTATAGGATTCTGAATGAAGTTCAATAGTATCCTATAGGAAATTCAATAGGAATCTAAAGGAATTTCAATAGAATTCTTTCATGAAGTTCAATAAGATCCTAAATGACATTCAATACGATTCTACAGATTCATATAGAACGTTCAATAGGATCCTATAGTAAGGTTCAATAGGATACTATCGGAAGTTCAATAGAATTCTATAGGAAGTTCAATAGATTCCTATAAAAATTCAATAAGATCCTATTGTGAGGCGCAATAGGATCCTACTGGAAGTTCAATAGAATTCTATTAGAAGCTCAATCGGATTCTATAGGAAATTTTATAGGATTCTGAATGAAGTTCAATAGGATCCTATAGAAAGTTTAATAGTAATCTAAAGGAATTTCAATAAAATTGTTTCACGAAGTTCAATATGATCCTTAAGGACGTTCGATATGATTCTATAGGAAGTTCAATAGAATCCTTTAGAACGTTCAATAGGATCCTATAGTGAGGTTCAATAGGATCCTATCGTAAGCTCAATAGAATTCAATAGGAAGTTCAATATCATTCTATAGGAATTTCAATGTATTCCTATAGAAATTCAATAAGATCCTATAGTAAGGTTCAATAGGATCCTATTGCAAGTTTAATAGAATTCTAATAGAAGCTCAATAGGATTCTATAGCATTCTGAATGAAGTTCAACAGCATCCTATAGGAAGTACAATAGAATCCTTTAGAAGGTTCAATAGGATCCTATAGTAAGTTTCAATGGGAACCTATTGGAAGTTTAATAGAATTCTATAGGAAGTTCAATATGATTCTATAGGAATTTCAATGGATTCCAATAGAAATTCAATAAGATCCTGTAGTAAGGTTCAATAGGACCCTATTGGAAGTTGAATAGAATTCTATTAGAAGGTCAATAGGATTCCATAGGATCCTGAATGAAGTTCAACAGGATCCTATAGGAAGTTCAATAAGGTTCTAAAAGAATTTCAGTAGAATTCTTCATGAAGTTCAATAGGAAAGGAAATTCAATAGGATTCTATATGGAGTTCAATTTGATTCTATAGGAAGTTCAATAGAATCCTATATAACGTTCAATAGGATCCTATAGTAAGGTTCAATAGGATCCTATAGTAAGGTTCAATAGGATACTATAGGAAGTTCAATAGTATTGTATGAGAATATCAGTTGGATTCTATAAGAAGTTCAATAGAATTCTGTTGGAAGTTCAATAGGATCTTATAGGAAACTCCAAAGGATTCTATAGAAAGTTCAATAGCAAGGAAGTTTAATATAATTCTACATCAAGCTCAATGAGATCTTATAGGAAAATCAATAGATTTGAATTCCTTAGGTAGTCTTGGTCCTATAGGAAATCCTATCAGAAATCAATATTTATATAGGAAATCTTATTGGATTCTATAATATCCTATAGATTATTTTCGTAAGGGTAAACACAAAACTTACGACGCGTCCAAGTCCCAGTCGACCCAGTAGGCGAAAAAATTTTTTTTATTGAATTGGGTTAGGCAAATTGAACCACGAAACAAAACCTATTGGGTGCGCCGCCTTAACGTTAGTTGCATTGCAGCTACAAAATATCAATGAATGGGGGGGGGGCAAGCCACGTTTATTTTTGTAGCTAATATCGTTATAAGCGTGGGTCGTACCGGTTGGGGATTATGGTTCATTTTCTCAAAATTTCACGGCTCAGTCGTATAAAACTTATGCGCTGAATACCAGCGTTGCATTATTACACAACATGTTGCTATGCCCTTGACATCATGAAACAACCAAACTAATCCAGTTTTCAGCAGCCCAACCGACGTTGGTCTATGTGCTTAAGCGACAAAACTAAACCCGGCACTTTCCACGTCAAAAACCTACATTTGATTGTTATGAAACTGGTCTCAAATTGTTCCTTTAATGAAATTAAATGTGATTCCAGACACCTTGGGACAACTGTCAAGTGTCAGAGCGTTCTTGCCTGAGTTCAGGCTGTAAAATGTGACTTGCCACGGCGTGTCATCTTATGCGCCATGCAATTTTTGTCGAATTTTACCGGTTTGAAACAAATGTGTTGATACAACTATATTGTTGGTCTCCAATATGGAGTAGATGATAGGGGCGTGACGTAATCACTTTCCATCCCTATTAGTTAAACCAGGACTGAGTCCAGTATCGCTACTGAAGACCTCGCTAAAAGCAAGACTTTGCAGAGAGATTACGGTAGATATTGGCGCGCATTTTAAACTAAAAGACGTGATTTTTGTCTGGATTTAGCGAGGTCCTCAGTTAATGAACTTTATCCAGCACTTCGAACAGTGGTAATAACCTCGCTTTACAGCAAAAACAAAAAGTTTGACAGAGATCACTTCGGTTATGAAATAACGTTGTACCATTTAACATCTTGGTTCCGCTCACTTTACTTTGTTTCAGTTGAAATGTGCTCTCAAGACGGGTGACCTTGCGGAGTTGACAAAATTCCTTGGCCACAATTGGAGCATTGACTTTCCAATAGAAGAAAACGATGAAAATGTACGTACATGTAAACGTAGTCTACCGACCCCTTCTGTCTAATCAAATTGTATTGTACATTTACTGCGCGATATTGTCTTGTAGTCTGTAATTTCCGTTTGGACTTAAACTGACACGGAGCACGAGAAGCGGTGTTAAACGTCCGAGTAGACACGACGCAGAAACAGTGGCAAGGCGCAAGGTGTAGGCAGGATTGTGGAGTGCGTATGTTCAAGGTTACAAGAGGCGAAGATTGCAATTGATGTTCAGGAAGAGAAACCTGTGCAACTTTTTGTATATGAATATACTTGACCACTCGCTCAGTTGCCAATGCGACTAATAAGTCGCTGGGTGAGACGGTGGACGTTCACCTTCCGGTCGCACTGGGGGCAAGCGAATGTTTGGAGCGTTTAGGCACACTCGTCTCTTTGGAGTTCGGAAAATTGCCTCCTAATTGTGGTGTTTTCATTGGACATTAGCTTCATTTCTCAAGCATCTGTTGAAATAAATTGGCTTNTGCTTTTTATTTGAATTTAGTCCTCATCTCTTCATTGGTGTTCACATTGTGTTAGACCGCAACACAGTTCGCTTGATCAATGACTTCGCCGCCCATGACCTATATAAGTAAACTGGCATTCACGGCCGCGGGTTGCCCTTGTTTGGAATCTAGAGTTCAATACAATGCAATGTATTTCCACTGCCGGCTTCCGAACGACGCATTCATTTTGGTTTAAGACGAGCACTACAATGCAATATATTGACTGCCTTCTTCCGATCGACCGGCATTCATTTTGTTAAAAACGATCGAACACTACAAAAGTTCAGAATATGCCAGATCAGGTAAAATTTATGGTTTAAACACAAAGTTACCGTAACTTTGTGTTTAGGTACATCTGTGACAGATGTACCTAAGCACCAGGAATAAATGTTTTAACAAATTCGGCGAATAACTTATAACAGTTGCCTTTCGTATGTTATACCAAAAACTGAAACTGAAACTACAATCCAGGTCAACTGAGTGAGCTACAGCTCGTTGTCTGCGTCACAACCAGTAGTTACAACTTAATGTGATCTGTATGATTCATACAGCTACTGCGCCATAAGTTGATTCAATAAATGAAATGAAATTGAAACTATGGAATTCGTGCAGTTGGCTGAGACAGATGTGTACGTTGTGAATCAATCGGTCAGGCGTACACCCCGTCACTTCGCCGGTGTCACGAAGGCGGATGACTGAGAAGATATTTTTTTGGATGTCTAAAGTCCCTTCTGAAAATGCCTCATCATCCGCTATTGGTCAACAAATGGACACTGAAACACCGAAGCTTCACCAGAACAAATTAATAATGGTGAAAATCAACATTTGAGTAACGGGTAAGAGGTCAACAACTGGCACACGGCGCACTACAGACTCACTGAAAATCAAGAAAATGCGGACGGAGGTATGCATAGCTAGCCTTCGCATATACTATGAAACAGTTATAGGGGAATCTATATAGTTTACCCGGTTGAAGTTTTGTTTTAAGAAAATTTCATCTAAAGGAAGTTCAGTGGGATTCTATAGGAAGTTCAATAGGATTTTGCATGGAGTTCATTAGGATTCTATAGGAAGCTAATAGGTTTGGAAGTTCAATAGGATTCTATAAGACGTTCAACAGGACCCTATAAGAAGTTCAATAGGATTGGAGGTTCAATAGGGTTCTCTTGGAAGTTCACTAGGTTCTTATAGGAAGTTCAATTACAGGAGTCTATATGAAGTTCAATAGGATTTAATAGGATGTTCAATCAGATTATATAGGAAGTTTGATAGGACTCGAAAGAAAGTTCAATATAATTCTTTATGAAGTTCAATAGGATCCTATAGGACGTTCAATAGGATTCTACCAGGAAGTTCAATAGGATTACATAAGAAGCTCAATATGATAGTGTGGGAAGTTCAACAGGATTCTATAGGAAGTTCAATAGGACTCTGAAGGAATTTTAATACCATTCTTCAGGAAGTTCAACAGGGTCCTATAGGAAGTTCAATAGGATTCTATTGAAATTTCAATTGAATTCTTCATGAAGTTTAAAAGGATCCTAAAGGAAGTTCAGTAAGATTCTATATGAAGTTCAATGGGATTCTATAATGAGTTCAATAATATCCTATATCAAATTCAATAGAATCCTATAGGAATTCAACAAGATCATATAGTAAGGCTCATTTGGATCCTATTGGAGGTTCAATAGAATTCTGTTCAAAAGAATCCTATAGAAAATCAATAAGATCCTATAGTAAGGTTCAATAGGATCCTATTGGAAGTTGAACAGAATTCTAATAGAAGTTCAATAGGATTCTATAGGAAATTTTATAGGATTCTGAATGAAGTTCAATAGTATCTTATAGGAAATTCAATAGGAATCTAAAGGAATTTCAATAGAATTCTTTCATGATGTTCAATAAGATCCTAAATGACATTCAATATGATTCTACAAAATCATATAGAACGTTCAGTAGGATCCTATAGTAAGGTTCAATAGGATACTATCTGAAGTTCAATAGAATTCAATAGGAAGTTCAATAGATTCCTATAAAAATTCAATAAGATCCTATTGTGAGGCGCAATAGGATCCTACTGGAAGTTCAATAGAATTCTATTAGAAGCTCAATCGGATTCTATAGGAAATTTTATAGGATCCTATAGAAAGTTTAATAGTAATCTAAAGGAATTTCAATAAAATTCTTTCACGAAGTTCAATAGGATCCTTAAGGACGTTCGATATGATTCTATAGGAAGTTCAATAGAATCCTTTAGAACGTTCAATAGGATCCTATAGTGAGGTTCAATAGGATCCTATCGTAAGCTCAATATAATTCAATAGGAAGTTCAATATCATTCTATAGGAATTTCAATATATTCCTATAGAAATTCAATAAGATCCTATAGTAAGGTTCAATAGGATCCTATTGGAAGTTTAATAGAATTCTAATAGAAGCTCAATAGGATTCTATAGCATTCTGAATGAAGTTCAACAGCATCCTCTAGGAAGTACAATAGAATCCTTTAGAAGGTTCAATAGGATCCTATAGTAAGGTTCAATGGGAACCTATTGGAAGTTTAATAGAATTCTATAGGAAGTTCAATATGATTCTATAGGAATTTCAATGGATTCCAATAGAAATTCAATAAGATCCTGTAGTAATGTTTAATAGGACCCTATTGGAAGTTCAATAGAATTCTATTAGAAGGTCAATAGGATTCCATAGGATTCTGAATGAAGTTCAACAGGATCCTATAGGAAGTTCAATAGGGTTCTAAAAGAATTTCAGTAGAATTCTTCGTGAAGTTCAATGTGATACTAATGGAAGTTCAATAGGATTCTATGTGGAGTTCAATAGAATTCTTTCAAGAAGTTCAATAAGATACTAAAGGACGTTCAATATGATTCTATAGGAAGTTCAATAGAATCCTATAGAACGTTCAATAGGATTCGATATTAAGGTTCAATAGGATACTATCGGAAGTTCAATAGAAATCTATAGGAAGTTCAATAGATTCCTATAGAAATTCAATAAGATGCTATAGTAAGGTTCAATAGGATCCTATTGGAATTTCACTAGAACTCTATTAGAAGCTCAATAGGATTCTGTAGGAATTTTTATAAGATTCTGAATGAAGTTCAACAGGATTCTATAGGAAGTTCAATAGGGTTCTAAAGGAATTTCAATAGAATTTTTCATGAAGTTCAATAGGATCCTAAAGAAAGTTCAATATGATCCTATTGGAAGTTCAATAGAATTCTATTAGAAGCACACTAAGAATCTATAGAATTGCTTATAGGATTCTGAATGAAGCTCAACAGGAGCCTATAGGAAGTTCAATAGGGTTCTAAAGGAATTTCAATAGAATTCTTCATGAAGTTCAATAGGAAAGGAAATTCAATAGGATTCTATTTGGAGTTCAATTTGATTCTATAGGAAATTCAATAGAATCCTATATAACGTTCAATAGGATCCTATAGTAAGGTTCAATAGGATCCTATAGTAAGGTTCAATAGGATACTATAGGAAGTTCAATAGTATTGTATGAGAAGATCAGTTGGATTCTATAAGAAGTTCAATAGAATTCTGTTGGAAGTTCAATAGGATCTTATAGGAAACTCCAAAAGATTCTATAGAAAGTTCAATAGCATTTTCAAGGAAGTTTAATATAATTCTACATCAAGCTCAATGAGATCTTATAGGAAAATCAATAGATTTGAATTCCTTAGGTAGTCTTGGTCCTATAGGAAATCCTATAAGAAATCAATATTTATATAGGAAATCTTATTGGATTCTATAATATCCTATAGATTATTTTCGTAAGGGTAAACACAAAACTTACGACTCGTCCAAGTCCCAGCCGACCCAGTAGGCGAAAAAAAAGGATTTTTATTGAATTGGGGTAGGCAAATTCAACCACGAAACAAAACCTATTGGGTGCGCCGCCTTAATGTTAGTTGCATTGCAGCTACAAAATATCAATGAATGGGGGGGGGGCAAGCCACGTTTATTTTTGTAGCTAATATCGTTATAAGCGTGGGTCGTACCGGTTGGGGATTATGGTTCATTTTCTCAAAATTTCACTGCTCAGTCGTATAAAACTTATGCGCTGAATACCAGCGTTGCATTATTACACATCATGTTGCTATGCCCTTGACATCATGAAACAACCAAACTAATCCAGTTTTCAGCAACCCAACCGACGTTGGTCTATGTGCTTAAGCGACAAAACTAAACCCGGCACTTTCCACGTCAAAAACCTACTTTTGATTGTTATGAAACTGGTCTCAAATTGTTCCTTTAATGAAATTAAATGTGATTCCAGACACCTTGGGACAACTGTCAAGTGTCAGCCCGTTCTTGCCTGAGTTCAGGCTGTAAAATGTGACTTGCCACGGCGTGTCATCTTATGCGCCATGCAATTTTTGTCGAATTTTACCGGTTTGAAACAAATGTGTTGATACAAGTATAGTAGAAAGGCCACCGTCATATTGTTGGTCTCCAATATGGAGTAGATGATAGGGGCGTGACGTAATCACTTTCCATCCCTATTAGTTAAACCAGGACTGAGTCCAGTATCGCTACTGAAGACCTCGCTAAAAGCAAGACTTCGCGGAGAGATTACGGTAGATATTGGCGCGCATTTTAAACTAAAAGACGTGATTTTTGTCTGGATTTAGCGAGGTCCTCAGTTAATGAACTCTATCCAGCACTTCGAACAGTGGCAATAATCTCGCTTTACAGCAAAACAAAAGTTTGACAGAGATCACTTCGGTTATGAAATAACGTTGTACCATTTAACATCTTGGTTCCGCTCACTTTACTTTGTTTCAGTTGAAATGTGCTCTCAAGACGGGTGACCTTGCGGAGTTGACAAAATTCCTTGGCCACAATTGGAGCATTGACTTTCCAATAGAAGAAAACGATGAAAATGTACGTACATGTAAACGTCGTCTACCGACCCCTTGTGTCTAATCAAATTGTATTGTACATTTACTGCGCGATATTGTCCTGTAGTCTGTAATTTCCGTTTGGACTTAAAGTGATACGGAGCACGAGAAGCGGTGTCAAACGTCCGAGTAGACACGACGCAGAAACAGTGGCAAGGCGCAAGGTGTAGGCAGGATTGTGGAGTGCGTATGTTCAAGGTTACAAGAGGCGAAGATTGCAATTGATGTTCAGGAAGAGAAACTTATGCAACTTTTTGTATATGAATATACTTGACCACTCGCTCAGTTGCCACTGCGACTAATAAGTCGCTGGGTGAGACGGTGGACGTTCACCTTCCGGTCGCACTGGGGACAAGCGAATGTTTGGAGCGTTTAGGCACACTCGTCTCTTTGGAGTTCGGAAAATTGCCTCCTAATTGTGGTGTTTTCATTGTACATTAGTTTCATTTCTCAAGCATCTGTTGAAATAAATTGGCTTCCGTTGCTTTCAAGTCTTATTTCGAATCTCGTCTGAATCGGCGACATCGCATGCTGGCGGGTTCTCTATGACACACTCACATTACTGGTAATGGCGCTTTCCATCGATCATTTTGTACCACTACAGGTTAACTTTCCAAAAAGGTCCTTGCTGCAGATTGACAGTACATGCTTAATTCTTACACGTTTCCTAAAATTCCGACAACCATGGTGGTCCTGTCACGTGAAACTGTTAATTTTCCTTATATGGCACAGGTCGACTCGCTACCTGGAGCCGACGTTATGATTGATTGACACTACTAAGACTAAATATCTGTGAACTGCTGGGCCGAAGTACTCTATTCGTTTTGTATTTTTTTCTAATACTGTACATGTTCTTGCCGGGTGTTCATTACCAGTTGTAGAAGTCAATGTAAATGACAAATCATACAATGACCAATTTGTCATTAATTCGAGTTACGTGTACATATTTTTAAGTAAAAGGTAGGTACATTGATAGCAAAGCAACAATATAAATAACAATACAATATCTTATTTATGTAAATCTACAAGACGAGATCTCAAAAACGCTGTTACAGTTTTCTAAAACATTCATTTTTCATTTCATGCACCTTTATTTTTTCATGAAAACCACGAAATTCCCATTGTTGATGGCCTCTTATGCAAAAGTAGGATATGTTATTCTCAAAGTGTTTAATAGTGTGTAAAGTGTTACTGTCTGAAACTTTCATACAAGTCCCGCTAGTTATTTCTGAATATGACGCGCATCAAATTTGGACATTTTTGTAGGGTCCTACGTAACTTTGAGCAGTTGAAGGTTTCACAGAAGAATGGAAGTGTTTAATTACTTCATGGATTAATGCACTCGATTTTGCAGGACTCAAACACAGCTCTGCACCTGGCATCTGAGTACGGCAACAGAGGGTTGGTCAAGAGTTTGTTGCAGCAACAAGCAAATGTCACAATACGGAATAGGGTAACTTCAAAAGTTCAGATGTCATTCTATTATTAAATCACAATGTTAAAACTTTGAAATTTACTGTTGTTTGGTCTGTCATGAAATCCTTTGGAGGTGTGGACGTACTGTAAATGTGACATCGACTATTGCGACGAGCTCTTTTTATCTTTATGTTACCTTGGCCTAAAATGTGGAAGAAATAGAAAATTAATTATTTTGTCTGATTTCAGATAAACTGTTTTAAATTGGGACCATACTGTATTTTACCGTAGGTCAAAATAGCGGAAACAATATTTATTTTAATTTACGCCTTACTGTTGCAAATTTAAGCGGTGCAGCTGTTGTTTCTTAAGTCGGTGACGTTGTGTGACGTCATGTACAAACGGTCTATACAAACTTGGCACAGTGGACTATTCAGCCATGGCATCAAGTCCCACTGGTGGTAATGTAACGTGTTTCATTCTTCTTTACTTATCGCTTGTTCAAAAAGGCAACCGTCTTCTTACACATGCTTATTTTGTACTACCATACCTGTAATCAAGGGGGCGTGACTTGTGGAAAGCCAATGCTGAAAAATTCCAGGACACAAGTTTTCTATTCAAGAATTAAATTTTCTTTAGGACCAAACATATACTTAAAACCACGCCATTACACCAAATGTATTACGTCAGAGAAATTTCACACGTCAGGAAAAGATCAAAAAATATATTTACATCTGTTATTTTCACATAATTTCCAAGAAATTGTTGGAAATCGACAAATGAACATAATTTATTCGTGTATGTAGTCGAAGCTTGCTGTAGCATTCCAAAACATTCGGGCATCAACGACAAAATACCTGCGTCGAAGGTCCTGGATTTCCTTTATATGATCAACCTTGAACCAAACACGAGTGTATGACTGGTGTTGAAAAAAATCATACCCTGTTCCTACACAAACACTTCAGTCCAGGTATCGCACACTTTTTAAAGAAACTCGTACGCATTCTTTTGATGAAAATACAGTGTGGATTTAGAGGTAGGCTTAGGTGGTCATGCCTCCTCCCCCTTAAAATTCTCCCAGATTCCATTTGGCATTTGGGGGCTGCAAATGTCTGAATGGCAAAATCCTGGCTAATATTCTGCCCTGGCCTACAGTGTACCTAACGCAAAATCCTGGATCCGTCCCTGTTCACATACATGTATCGCTTGTATAGTCCTTCACCTTGTCCTATTTATGAATTTCATATCTCCTACGTCTCTGCATGTATTTGGTGAACTACTTACCATCTTTATTTTTTGCTCATTATGACCGTTCATTTACACAAGGCCATTATTTGTTTCATAGCACGACCAGACACCGCTACATTGTGCAGCAATTGGTGGTCACCGTGGTGTTGCAGAGTTGTTGCTAAAGTACAGGGCATCCGTTGACGCAGGTGACAAGGTATAGTAAATCCCACCCAACATTGTGCACGTCAAGTGTTTAAATGTATGTGTGTTAAAAGTACATACATGTAGAAGATCATCACTCTAGGCCACTTTGCGATTGTTGTTTGCATTAAAGTTCCCCTGTGAATCGAAGTGTGTTACTAGTCCAATGAACTTTAAACGATTTTTGGTTAGAAGTGTTACGATTGTACATTTTTAAAGTACTATCGTAAACGATCTAACGAAAATAGATTTTAAAAAAGGCAAGAACAAACATCAAATAGTACAATTGCGCAGACGGATCAAACTACTGGCTCTACACACTCGCCTACCATCCAAGAATTAACATCTGCTTCGAAATGTGGAAAAGCGTTTTCGGATGTCTTGATATCTTGAGAAACGATGGCGGGATCTGTATGAAACATGACACCAGTCGATTTCCTGGTAGATTGGTTCACCCTTGCTGGTACTTGTGTCCATTTTAATGTCCAACGGATATGCCTTAAAAAACGCGATATTAAGAGAATCTCTTGACGAAAATTGGTGAAACGTGGCGTAAATATGTGTTAAGAGGATGAGGTCGCCCCAGTCGATTTTCTAGCAGATTCGACGACCTCAGCACCCCCTCGTGGCCACTTCATTTTTTCACCAGTTATCTCTTGCCAACAGCGTTTCGGAATAGAAAACCGATTGACAAAATCTTCCTGAAACTTGACACAGGATTTTACCTTGATGGAATGTAGTCACCCCTGTAGAAGCATGACGCAGTAATGTCCCGACTTGATTATCTTAGTAATCCTTAGTGCTTTCTGCATGACCGGATTTTAGTCCATCGAACTGCTTGATGTGAAAATTAACAATTGTTTTCTCTTGTGGTCAAGTTGTCTCCTTTCCCTTGGAAGTTGGTGACAAGCACTGTTGTAGAAACATATCATTTGCGATTCAACGTGGCCGCACATCATGCCTTTTTGCTGCTTTTGTTTCTAGTTTTGATAGGATTTTATGAAATTCTAAAGTAAAATGAGAAATAAGGTCACTTTTGGTGTTTTGCTATAAATGTAGTACTTTTTTGCATTAATTTTATTACAAGAATATGATAAAGTAGCTCAATGGAATTGATGTATTACGAAACTTGAATTTCGTATCTCTTACGTCTCTGCAGGGTGCTATTCATGTATTTGGTGAATTACTTACCATTTTTAATTCTCGGCACCTCCGGCATGCTCGGCGTAATCATCCATTTTCATGGCGCCATCATTTGTTTCATAGCAAAAGCAGACACCGCTACATTGTGCAGCAATTGGTGGTCACCGTGGTGTTGCAGAGTTGTTGCTCAAGTACAGGGCAGCTGTTGACGCAGTTGATGAGGTATAGTTAATCTCACCCAACATTGTGCTTGTCAAGCGTTAAGGTTAAGTCAAACCTTAATTAGTGGCCTCCTTTCTAACTCGTATATCAAAAATGCTAAGCCTTGTACTATTATTATTGTTATTGTTATTTTTATTGTTATTGTTATTGTTATTATTACCATTATTATTATTATTATTATTATTATTATTACATTAACACTTTTTTAAGTAAAAAAAAATCATTTAATCATTTTAAGAAAGGTGCATTCATAGCAAAATAACCCTCGGTCGATTTTAATGGAACCTTTTTAAATGAAAACTTTACCAGTAACCTCAAAAACGCTGATGGGAATTTTCGCTTAGTTTTTTCTTTCTATGGTAAATTGGCTTGCGAAACGTAAGGTATTTTTTAAAAAAAATTGAAGTCGTTGTCTTCTTTACATTCCTCAAAAACTGGGCCTTTATTTCGAAAATCCAAGCAGAGTTTTGAGATTCATGAATAAATATTAAGTTTGAAAAGTTTCAGCGAAATCTACCGGATTTCATTCCATCGAACTGCTTGATATGAAATTTAAAAAATTGCTTTCTATTGTGATCAAGTTCTTTTCCTTCCGATGCAGAAAGCTGGCAAACACTTTTACAGAAATATACTATTTGTGATTCGGCAAGACCGCACATCAAGGCTTTTTGCTGCTTTTGTTTCTATGGCTGATAGGATTTTATGAAATTCTATGTAAACTGAGAAATAAGATCACTTTTGTTGTTTTTGTATGAATGTAGTACTTTTTTGCGTTAATGTTATTACAAGAATATGATTAAGTAGCTCAAATGAAACTGGTGAATACGAAACTTGAGGTGAACAGTTTTTTCTTTCGCTTTCTCAAATTCAATAGTTTAATTTTTATACGCCCAATATTTATATGCGGGCGCATTATGCCGTCATCTCCGTCCGTCCGTCCGTCCAGGCGGCGTCTGTCCGGCGACCGTCCGGCGTCCGTCCGGCGTCCGCCCGGCGTCCGTCCGGCGTCCGCTGCTCTAACTCCAAAACCGTTTGACGTAAGTTCAGGAAATTTTGCACATGTGTTCCTTTCATGGATGGGACGGCATGACCGAACTTTCGGACGGATCCGACCACCGGTGTGCCTCCTATTGGCAATTTTAGTTTTTTACGCTTACCTCTATAAACGTCTCCAAACGTCTTCAGCGTGTTTTCATAAAATTTGGCATGCAGGCATCTATTGGTGAGATGATGCTATCCTCTCCTTTTCGGATAGATTCGACGTAATTTGCGCCACCTAGTGGCCATTTTTACTGTTTTGGAGTCTGTTTTTAGGCGTCCACCCCTCTATTAACCAAACCGCGCTAAGGATGATTAAGAAAATAGGCATATATGCTCGTACTATAAAGTGGATGGCTGACGATGATTTTCCGACGACTTGGATTACTGTGGCGTCTCCTAGTGGTAGTTTTTTGCGCCTATGGCTGTATGTCCTAAACTGTCCGCAGGATCTTTACTAAATGTAGTAAATGCATTTATATGATGTTGACAAAGGTCGACGACGACTTTCGGACGGATTTGACGACTGGTGTGCCCCCTAGAGACATTTTTTTACGTTAACCTCTGTATCTTCCAAGGTCCTCGACGTATTTTCAAAAAATTTGGCGTATGGGCTTCTGTTAGTGTGCTGACGCTATCTTTTCGTTTTCAGATGGATTCGACTTAGTTTGCGCTACCTGGTGGCCATTTTTACCGCTTTCGAGTCGGTTTTTTTGAAAACCACCCCTCTATCAACCAAATCGCCTTCAGGATAATTGTGAAAATTGGCATGTATGTTTTTACTATGAAGTGGGCTGCTGACGATGATTTTCTAATGACTTCAGCTACTGTGGCGCCTCCTAGTGGCAGTTTCGTTTTTTTACGCCCATCTCTTAAACCGTTTGCAGGATCTTTACTAAATCTAACAAGTGTATTTATATGATGTTGTCAAAGAACAACGGCGACTTTCGGACGGATCTGACTAATGGTGTGCCCCCTGGTGGCAATTTTAGATTTTACGTTTACTTCTGTATCTTCAAAGGTCCTCAATGGATTTTCATAAAACTTTGAATTCAGGCATCTATGGTGAGGTGACGCTATCCTCTCGTTTTTGGATGGAATCGAGGTATTTTGCGCCAAATGGTGGCCATTTTTGCTGTTTTCGAGTCTGTTTTTTGGCGTTCACCCCTCTATCAACTAAATTATTCTAGGGATGGTTTTGAAAATTCGGGTGTTTATGTTCTCTGTGTGAAGAGGGTGGTTGACGATGACGACTTTGGCTACTGTGGCGTTTCCAGTGGTAGTTTTGTTTTGTTTTGCACCCACAGCTGTATCTCCTAAACCCACAGCCGGATCTTTATTAAATTTAGTAAGTGTATTTATATGAATCTAACAACAGAAAATAACGACTTTCAGGCGGATCCAGTGAACACTGTTCCCCCTAGTGGCAATTTCATTTTATTCTGTTTTCCTTTGTTTCTCTGAAGTTCCGTGAGACAGATTTATGTGAAATTTGGTTAACAGCTTTCTGTTAAAGAAGCTATGACATGTTCCCATTTACAGATGTATGTTACGTTTTTGCGCCATCTAGTGGCCATTTTTATGACACAAATGAACAACCCTAAAACACACCGTTTGCGATGCATTCGTGGGCGCATTTCAACGCTCCGCGTTGCTCTTGTAAAATATATGGTTGCCTTTAGAATACATTCAGCTAAGTACACAAGCTCTCAAACAAGTCCACTCTTAACCTCACAACAGACTGTATCAAGCTGAACCATTTTCTCTTGAGACTTAAACCAACTGTCTAAGTTTTTTTCGTGTCCACCACAACGCGGTGGAAATAGCTGACAGACTAGCAATGCCATTCACTTTTTAACGTATGTTCAACCAAATCTAGCTTCTAAAGTTCTCTTACATTATATATTATATAGGACAAACGGACACCACTACACTGGGCGGCGTTGAACGGTCGCTGGGAAGTTGTGGAGTTGTTGGTTATTTGCGGAGCAGACGTGTCAGCTCCCGATGAGGTAATTGGTTACATGGAGGTTGTTTGCTCGAAGTGAGTGTTCACCAAACGCAAAACACGAACTGTTATCCCTGAGTCGGTGAGGAAAATTAGCCGTAAAACCGGGCATCTCTTGATGAAATCCATTGCATTAAGTTGAATATAATTTTAGTTATAATTTCTGCAATTCTATGCTAAACTTTATTTCTAGCAAATAACCAACTAAAACAGAGACTGCCATAGACATCTTAATACATAGACCGGGCGCGCGCCACTCAGATCCATGAAGCTCGCGTTGTCAATATGACGCCATATTGGAGAGTGTTACACAGGACAAAAATGGCGGAAAACACTGGGAGCCCTACGGCATCAATCAGAAAATCCGGGGGCTCGCAGTGTCATGCCTGCAGCCAAAAAATTATTTTTGGTCCTGCCCTTGAGTCATGGGTTTTTTGGTTCGGCCTTGGAGCTTAGTGGTGCTGCCACTAGGTTTTTATGTTCTGCCAACAAAGTTTAAGCGGAATGACTATGCGTTGTTTCCACATCAGTCTTGGTGATTGAGGCCATATAAGATCAATTAAAAAGATAGTTATTGACCAGCATATGCTGTTATCCAATGATGATAATGTTTGTTAATTGTAATTAAGTAAATATTTGGTATTAATGACAATCATATGTATTTTTACTCGTACTGAAAAATAACATCCTCGAACTTTCTCGCCAGCCATCCAAATCAATACATCTAAAAGAATAATGTATTCTCTATTGAAATATATACTGCTTTAAAAATTCATTTCTTAATACGTATTCCAAAATCAGATGTTTTCTGTTGTATCAAAACAAATAAATCACTGCAAAATCTGTACTTATGTCGAGGTTGATATTGGAAATTTTGTAGATTTGCACTGCTTGCTTACGAGCTCTTTGTTTTGCGACTCAAAACTTGCGCAAAAAGTAAAGTGCGTAGTAACCAAAATATCAAACCTGTACGACTGAATTGCGCAACCGAGCTATAGTATAGCCGAAATACAGAATTTCCCACTCGAAACCGAGTGAAAAAATACCTAACCGAGCCAGTGTAGCTTTAAATAATGACCTCGTGAAAAATGACCCCAGTTAGTTTTTTCACAAGGTCTAAATTTAATGTGAAGAGTTTTCAGCCCATGAAAAAAAGTACCTCACGTCTGTGAAAATCTGTCACGTCATTACTCAACGGTTCCCCCGCAACAGGGGATTAGGATAAGCAGGTTACCCGCAATTGGCGATCTTTCAACAATGTTCGATACGCTGATGTTTAGGTCTGGGGGTCACCTGAGTTGGTGCGCGGCAAGGACAATTTTGCGTTTTCAATGAATGACGCAATTAGGGAGTGAAAGTACTGAACGGCGTGCAGACCAGGAATATGGTGTGGGGGATTTGGGTTGAAGCGAAAACAATCACTATATTTCTAACAGTCACCCTTCATTCAGTTGCCCAAATTGGCTGTTCTGGCGATTTTTGCACTGCTCGTGCCAGGATATGATATCTAACTACTGAACTGCATGAAGACTAATCCAAAATACTTGGCCACATGTTAAGAATCTTCCGATCGCAGCCGCGTTTTCTTACTATCAAAGTCAAATTTGATACCATGAGAAGGCCAAGCGTGCTTGAGAGAAGAATTTGTTTAAAATTTTTCGGCAGAGTGCGCTCTGTGTATATCTGATTAAGGGCGGGGATGGATAGGAACGATACGAAATAATGTGTGGGAGAGGGGATGATCTCTTTGTGAGCACATAATTACGCGGTATGGGGATACTACAAAACGCCAACAAGTGCCTGGCGCTTGTTTGGGAGGACTTCAGATCCGTGAGAGAGGAATACTGTGCATGAGAGAAGAATATTTGTATGTTGAAAATCCCGAGCGATGCACAGGAAAGAATTGAGTCTGTGTTCTTTGCTTTTTACATTACGACCTTGTCCCTTTGATTCAAATTTGTTAGGTTGCATAGCACAACAAGTTGGGCGGATGACGGTGCATGGACTGAAAAAAGTGGGGGAAGGCTATACACTGTAACTTCCCCAGACCCCTATGGTGCACCGCACATGTAGCCAATATCTTAGTACACTGACGATTCAGAATTCCATTCTGGCAATTAGGGGATGGAGGGTCAGCATTTTTGTTCGATAATTGGTCTAATCTCCAATGAGATCGTACATGTATCTTATTGCCTCATTGGGCTGTGCTTTTAAACATGAGATAAGTTATAAAATGTTTGAACATGAACCAATGACATTTCTGAATTCCCCATCACATACTCTGATCATGCTTATAGTTTTTGAATCATCAAAATCGCCCAACTACAGTCGAAGATAAGACAATCTAACTATTCTATCCGAACGTACCAACGCACTGGGTTCGACTGTGTTCACAGGTCATCGGTAATAAGTCTTGTAGATAACTGAACTGCATATTTTTCTACCAGACAAAAGACTGTGCTCAGCAATTGACCAATCGCAAGCTCCGCCCCCTTGCGTAATGTTGACTAACAATCAATAAGGTTTACTCGGCAACGGGTTGTTTGTCGGGTAAAATGGCGGCTTGTAAACGAAGGTGTTTCAAGAATGACGAGTTCTAAATGGTCAGTTAAGCTGTCACTCAAAGTCCTGGCGATAGGTCAATTAGCAAAGGAGCTAGATGTTATGACACGCCCGCAACCGCTGGCCGTCTAGTGAAGTCACTGAACGGGAGAACGCCCTAATGAACTTTAAAAACTTCAGTGTCATTCATTTACATGACCCCAATGAGGTCAGTTTTCACAGAAGTTCACATTAAATTTAGACCCCTATTAAAAGCGACCCGGGTCATATTTTAATTTTAGAAAGTTACCCGGGGTCATTTTTCAGACTGAGAAGTCTCCTATTGGGGCAACACGAAAGTACGTCCCAAGTGAGCACCACGTCTCCTGGATATAATGTATTTGTAACGAGCAACACGAATTAAATGTTAAATTTGCGCGATCTTACTGGTTTCTGTTGAAAAAACGAAAAAATAAAACGCTTGCAGTGGATTGACAAGCGTGCAGCCGCTCAGGCCACTCGAGAATCTCACTCGCGATCTTCCACTAGTTTGATATTTTCCCTATAGACTGATTGACTCTTAAAAACGCATGTAAGTGTTACGTCACATGTTTTTATGTTTCTGGAAAAAATCACACTCTTGGGCCTCTTTATTTGTTAGATATCGCGCTTTGAAAAGGGCAATTTGCCCCGTTTGTTTACACGGCAATTAGCCGTGTCACGTGACTAGAAACACTCTCCAATATGGCGTCAAGTTGTCAGCGGCAGGAGCGCGTGCGTCCGTTCTATGTGTTGTCTATGGAGACTGCACTTGTAGAGTAATATAGGTCTACACCTGAAACACCACCTCTAAGCGGTTTTAGAAAGTCACAATCTCCGTAAAAATACAATTTATTGAATGAAGTCCCCTGACGACTGACATTGTTGTATAATTTTCGTGACCATTATTAGTTCTTGCGTTCAATACGTTTTCAAAATACAAAATTCTTAGGTTAAAACTTAGAAGTACTATCAACAATGACCTTAGATGAAATGCTACCTTAAGTAACAAAGGTGGCGCGTAACTTGAAATTTTGAAATAAATCAATGCTCTATTATCCCCGCCAACCCAAAAACTTTGAACAATTTTGACACTTTGTCGGCAAAGTCAGCTAAATTGGCGAACACGGCTGGTGCTTCAGGAAAGTCAATAGAGGTCTAAATCGGTATTTCCACCCTCCGTAGTTCTCCTCCTCACTGTTTTTCGACTGATGTTCCTCCACCCAGCTGTGCACCCGGTCACGTTAAAAATTTACTCCATTCTCTCTAAGCAATATTCATTCACTCAGAATCGACCCACAGTAAATTAGGCGCAAGCACTACCATCCGTAACAGCAGTGATATCTTTTTGAAGATATGCGTGCGTTCATTCATAACTGCACATTAAACTTGCACTTTTTCAACGATGAAATTAAGCTAACGATAAGTAAAACTTCGAGTTCGAGAACATCTCTTCCACAGAACATTCAGCCGAAGGAACACTTGGCTGAAGTATACCCGGCCAAAGAAATATTGGGGAACCACGTAGGGAAGGCGAGGGCCGCGTAACATCAGGATGGGGGAACATCACACAACTACTTATTGACACTTCTGCACACTTGTGAATTGGGGCCCGTTTTGTCAAAGTCCGATCATTACTAAGACTGTCGCAGACACATTATTAGAAACCCGAGGCTGACTTTTTCCAGAAAAGCGAAACTTTGCAATTTTTTAATGTGCTAAATTCATAAATTGTCTGCAAATAAATTACTACCGTCTTCAGCCAACCGGCATGGGCCTTACGGTCATTGATAAAATGGGTTCCAGTTTCACTTCATAAGCTGGTGGCTCAAACGTCATCATCACTTAACCTGCTAAATGACTTTGAGCCATCCAGATTTCTTCTTATGAAATTGATCGATAGTCTTCAAATTGTAACTTCTGTAGAAGGGCAACACACCTCTTCACTACGCTTCCCGTTTTGGTCAACTAGAAGTGGCAGACATTCTACTTAGAGAAGGCGCCGACATAGCTGTTGTTAATCAGGTATTCCAAGAGTGTAGAAAACTGTAATAAAAGACGCGAAGTTCCAGTTACCATCGCAGTTACCAGGTGGATTTAACAGCGCAACGTCGACGCTGCGGTGAAATAGGAACGGTTAACTTTGGTCCTATCGAAGTTATCACTGGGTGCCACTATTACCGTCAACAATTACAGTGTAGTGCTGTCACTAATAGTTACTTATATTTTGCTCTAATAATCACCAATCGATTTAAAAATAAGTTTTATGTCATTTAGCACATGTAAATGTTCCCAAATTGTCAAATTGAAAAAATCTTAGCGTGCAGCGCTACCTAGCGATAACTTCGATGACGACAGCGTCACCTACCGTTTACTTCGATGTTCATTAACTACCTAAAACAGTATGCACGGTCCAGCTAACTTCGCAGCTAGTATACGTTGACGCCCCTCTCAGACAGGAGTTAAGTCAATATGAAAGGGACTCAAGACATTTTGGCATTAGATTTGGACTTTATTCAAAGTGTGAACACTCTTTCCTGAACTTGTTTACATACTTTTCCAACCCCATGCAGCGCCATTTTTGAAAAGCATAATTTCGGTTAACTTCGTGCAGTGGAACTCTTTATTTGGTTTCTCGCACGGCGAGCTAACGTTTCAAACTTCCATGTGATAAAACCGTGGACCGAATAGAGTTCTGTGACTGGTTCAACGGGATGATTCACCTACGTTAATTTGATTTATTGCAGTTTGAAGCTTTTACAGATTTTGGTTTGGCCTTAGTAGCGCTGCCGATACGATAAATTTGATTATTTTTTCAGAGAATAAACAAAATCTAAAGGCAAAATTTTCACTATTTTGCAGAGGCGTTGTTGTTGCTGCCAATCGTGATTCGGCAGCAGAGGTTACAATTTTTGTTATTGTTTAATTCAAATAAAAGGTGCTCGCGTTCTCATCTTCAATTCTGTTTTATTGAAAGCACCATGATAAGAATTATCCTGCTTTTGAATGGAAGGCTTCGTTTTTTCAATGATTTAAATCTTAAATTGCTGCTTAAATACCGCTTATTTTGATTTTTTGTATTATACTCCAGCATGGAATTTAATATCACTGGTTCCGCAAAAATGCGTCAGAATACTGACAAGTAAATTCCTCTTCATCACTTAAAGCCCTCAAAAACTAAGCCGATCAGTGACATCTTGAGACTGGGGGACGAGGCTGGTTTGTCAATGCCACTTTGATGTAAAAAATGTTAAAATGCATAATTTTATGAATTTTCCAGTTAATGTAGTGCCAAAAGCCCGTAGTTGTGACTGCAGGGTTGCGTTTTTCGTTGGCGGATCCATCGTGACCCATTCCTTTAATCACCGTCAATCGAGGATGTGCCGTGTTCGACGTATTTTGCTCCACCTTGTGGAAATTTTTGTTATTTTTGAATCCGTTAGTCTGGCGTCCTCCCCTTTATCCACCATTCCGCTCAAAGAGTAATAGTGAACTTGAAAATTTGCAGCTGTAATCCTTATGAGAAAACCATGACTGAGGGTGATTTTCGGAGGAGTCCGAATACTCTTCCCCTATAGGTGCAATGTTGTTTTTGTTTGCATCAGCGGCTGTTTCTCTCTAGCCCAGTGAAGGAAATTTGTCACATGTGTTTCCATGGAGCTGAAGACACCCGATAACAAGTTTTGGACCGATCCGAGTACCGCTTTCTCCTCCTGTGGCAAATTGTTTTTTCTTTGCGTTTGCCTCTGTATTGTAAAAGTTCATTGATAGGATTTTCAAGAACAACGTTAAATAGCTTTGTATTAAGAAGAGAATATGTCTTTCCCATTTCGAACGGATTTGACTTATTTGGCGCCACCTGGTGGCCACCTTATCATCATTTGCCAAACCGCTCAAAGGATTATTTTGAAAATTGGCAGATGTGTTGCTTATAAGACGTTGATTTTCTGACGTGTTCACGGGTGTGGTTCCTCCAATGTCATATTTTTCGAACACAGCTGTAACTCATTAATCCTTGGCCGGACCTTAGTGAAACTGTGGCAAGTGTTTTCCTATGAATGTGACAACGGTTGCCACGACTTTTCGATGGATCTGATCATGTTACAGCTTTGCCCCTCAGTGGATAATTTTAGTTTTTACATTTTACTTCTGTTTCTTCAGTAGATTAGTGGAATGTGTGTTTTTATCTTTGCTCTTGAATCTCTTGAGCGCCTCCTCGGTTTTTCATGAAATGCGGCATATAGTTTTGTATTAGGGATACAGTGGCGGATCTAGGATATCACAAGGGGGGGGGGCAACTTTTTGTCCGGCTGTAAGCATTTGCGCAAACTGAACCACGATTGTAGATGCGCATAGCACCGAAGTGGGGGGGGGCAAACCCCCCTTTCCACCCAAGAAATTTTTCTGCTTTTACATCTAAAAATCAAGCATTTTCCTTGATTCCTGAAGACAAAAGAGGCAAAAAATAAAAAAAAAACGGAGAACGTTTCGAACAGAACAAACTGCAAGAACCTAAGACTTGAACTCACGACCTGGCGGACAGAGGGCGCGTGCGTTACCACTACACCACCACAACTTAACTACCAACCTCTTTCTAAGAGACCTACTTATTTATGGTCCACAGCGTTTGCGCGCGAAATCTGCTTCTTTTTGTAATGCTTATTACACGTTTTTTATATTTTGTGCCATCAATTCTTAACAAATTTGTCTTATTTAAAATAGTGTTCAAATGCCCAAAAGACCAAATCCTTTTTTCGTGTTGGCAATAATGACGGGATTGCTTTGGAAATCGTCTTAAGATAAGGTTTGACAAAGAGAGTATTGCGAGTTTCTGAGTGATTCACTAAGGCTTCGATTAAAATTCACATCTTACCAGCAGCTTCTGTTTTTTCATCGTCACTCAGGTTCCATTTTCTTTAAAAAATGAAGTAAATTTTCTTCATTGCACAGTGGAGCAGACGACGGNCCCCCCCCCCCCCCCTAAATCCGCCTATGGGATAAGACGTCGCCTTTCAATTTTCAGACAGGTTCAACGTGTTTTGCGCAATATACCTGTAGTGGCCATTTTGTGATACTAATTAACACTATTACAAGGTTGCCATTTGCGGTGCTGTGGTGAGGATTTTTCAACTGTTCGCGTTTCACTTGTATTTTCAGGACAGACAAACACCTGACGATATATGTGGGAAATCGCTAAGTGGCAAAAAAATGCGAGAAAAAATGGAAGAATTGTTTCAGGTAAGCCCGGGATGGATTTTTTCGATGTTGCAACGAATAATTTTACAAGTGATTTAACCAAATTGTGTGCAGCTAAATTACTCAGAATTCCCATCACTTACTTAAATTTTACTTGACAATGCCAGCAATTACTTGTATTACACAGTAAAGTAGCTGTCTACAAATTTAAAGAAATATTCTTAAAGATTTAATTAGCTTAGGAGGATCAGGCAATGTTAACTTTGAACTGACACCAACATGTATTGTATGCTTACGTAATGATGGGGTTGTAAACAGGTATTTATCGTTGAGGTCTAGAAGACAGTGTGATCTGTATGATTAAAGCAATATAGATGACACAAATAAAAGAAATCCCAAAAGTTTCGATCGATGATTTCTTTGTTGGCTGTGGATGGTGTAATGATAACAAACTAGAAATAGGAATGACTGTGACATCACGACGCAATTGTATGTTTGATTAAGGCCCCTGTAAACAGGGGACTTAATTCAACACAAATAATAAACATATCTTTTGTCCGTTTTTTTATCGATATTGTGTACAAAACTTAGTTTTATATATTGCAGACATTCTTCAATGAACTGGATATGAAGGCGAAACGCAAAAGTTCCCAGGCGATGGACGACATTGAAGGAGAACTTCCGGAAGTGGAAGACTTTGACGACATGGAGGGAGAATGTAAGTGCCAATTAAAACGAAATTTTCATGAGGCCCTTTTTAGGAAAAATGACTCATCTTACAAAAATATTTCTTAAAAATACCTATAACTCTGTTTAACAAAAAGTCTTTTAGAATGCATTTGTATGAGTCATTTTGAGGCTGTGGTGTACTTTCATGTATATTTACATGGCTAAACCATTTTTAGTAATGATTCAAAATTGGGAGACGAGATTTTTGACTTGCGTTTTGAATCACTATACAGGAAACAAACCCATAGTCTTGGTACAAATGTATCCTCAAATTCGTTGCCCGAGTTACGAAAAACAAAAGCATATTCAGGAATTTTTCGGCAATGTGCTTTCAAACTGATAAATGTCGTTGATAACAATACGCCTATCGTTTTGATCTGAGTTCTTGCCTATTCATAACGACATAAGGCACATTCATTCGAGAAATTTTTACGATTTTTTCCAGAATCATGAAAATAAATCACATGAACGCAAAATTACGGAGTTGTTACCTTTCTTTACTCCAATAAAAATTTATCACCAAAATTTCGGAGAACACTCCGGAAAAATCCGCAAAGACTCGCATGAGTGGCGTGAGAGGGGATGTTCAAGTAAAATGTCAAAATTGCCATTCAGATTCCATTACAAGTGCCGTCGAGGATAAATTTGAAGCATAGAAATAAATGTTTTTCAAATAAAGTTTTGATGGAAAAGTCATGCTAGAAGTAAACAACATCACCCAAAGCTGATCACTGTTTGGGGGAGGGGAGTTACCAAGCTCAAATTTGTGAATAAACCAAGCTTATAACCAGTGCTGTAGTGGTAAAATTAGAGGTAAGTGGGCGCCCAAAGCCCACCGTATCACCTTGAGCACTGAACGTAACTTACGGTGCGTAGGCGCTACGTCCTAATGCTAAAACGTGGTTGGCTTCGCCTACGTGCGCCTACGCCCCACTACAGCACTGCTTATAACTTTTTAAGTTAGCAGTGTTCTATTTAATCTTGCCTCATGAAAATGAGGTAACAAAGTAGGTCATTTCAGGTCGTTCACTTAGCAACACTCTCATTGTTTAACTTCTGTTTTACACTAGCCAACGAAAAGCAGGGTCACATACAGAGAACAACGAGAATAATTAACTGTATTAGTTAGCCGGCCAAAATTAAAAATCTTAGTGGGAAAGTCATATTACAAGCAAGCAACCATGTTTATATTGACCCTCCTTTGAAACTATGTGGAGTTGCCAAGCTTGAGTGTACTACTTTGCTTGTCAAAATCAACGATTTTAGGTAGGGAATCAAAAACTTGCTGACTTTAAATTCCTTGTTGCAAACTGCCCATGTGGTTCCAGTATCCGAAAATACTTACTACATAAATTCTTATTTTCGACACCCTTTCTTTATATTCTTTTCGCCTTTCTTGCCAAAAGCGATTTTGTAACAGTATTTGACCCTTCTCTCTGAGCGTATGGTTACCGGTTGTCATCGGTTATTTCCGTACCCACATTTCCGGCTCATCAGTTCAGGAAC
>NMRA01000384.1:254844-278769 GCA_002633005.1 Phoronis australis | reverse complement strand
TCCAGTCGCACTGACGGCGTTTTCTCGGCCTGGGTTCCTGAATGAATTGTACTTCCGGGTTTGCGGCAAGTTCAAAATGGCGGTGTTTCTTCGGGTGCGAATCGTGAGTGGCGCGTTCATTTAAACTGTTTTCGAGTACGGATCGTGTATTAGTTATGGAGTAGGTACTTCTTGGATCCTTATAACATCTTCTAACCATGTAATAAGGGTTAACAACGCGTGAGACAAGGACTTTAATATTGCTCGTAGTATTATGTGCTCCCTCTATTGGGTTAGGGGGAAAGTACATGATTGAAATTAATCAACTACTGTAATTGCAGTTGGGCCACTTCTATTTATTTTATTCAGCGAGTTTTGTCTAACGGCGGTGTTCATCAACGAGGACAATTCACTCCTCTTTAACCTGAAAAACACAGATTTGCGAGAATTGGCGGTGTAGCCCAGTAGCTGTTATTCAGTTTTACAGCAAGACCATGACTGGACTTATGGGACAGCCCTCCCCATCGGACACGACGAGGAAATAATAAAAACGCCATGACACGTCATTTTGGGGTATTTTTGAAAATTGTTATTGGACTACCCTACGATTTCCTTGATCCGCCAGTAGAGACATAGGTAATTTGGATGGACCAAGAATGAAACTGCCAGTAACCGATTTCTTGCCGTTAAAAAGATGAACAACATGATACCATTGTATTTCAAATCTATTTTAGGGGATATTAGACCAAATGACAACCATCACTATCCTGAGTGTAACGGTGTAACAGTGAAACCAAAGGCCAACTGCAGCGCACACGTAACAGTCACTTACCAAAGTTCGTCACAAATCATCCAAGGAAATATCAAGGAAGCCAACGTTGTCATTCACCCGCAAAAAATTGAAGTACTTCAAGAAGAAAACGAAACCGCGTTGGAACCCTGCGAAATTCGAATAAACGTGGAGTCGACACTAAAACAAACACCAGGTGGCAGTAATGCTGAGGATGACATACACGTTTTGGTGACCCATCGTGATGAGGTAGCAAACATCACCAAAGAATGTAATTGTCGTTTAGAAGGAAAAGAATTGGTTATCGTCTCTCAAAATAATGGCAAGCACTCTGTGGTATGGTGTTCGCCTGCGCAACTCAGTTCTGTCATTTCCGCTTTTAAAACTACATTCGATTGTATGTTTTGTCCTGTTGTAACAAGCATAGATGAGAAGACGCTGATGTTCGAAATGTTCGTCCACCGTCCAAATGTTAGCGGTAGCGAATCATTCAGCCATCAGTGTGATAGCGAAGCTCCAAGAGAAATGGTGGACGGCGCCGAGATCAATGTGGAAGCGGAATTCATGGATACCCTCTCAAGAAAACAAGTAAAAGTGGATCTAGGGTGCTATCGTATCGACAAGAATGTCTGCGAAGGAACGGAGCCTCTACTTATCAAATCTCATCTTGGATCAGCTGTTGACTCTTTGATAGAGTTATCCATCTATTCCAAAAAGCAACTCATTACGAGGCAGATAGTGAAGGTAAACATGTTTGCGCGTGACGTTATTTTACGTGAACTACTTGTAGAGCACACTACCTTCATCATTTATTCATTAGAAACAAAACAACATTGTGTAAATAGTCTATGGGGGCCAGGCAGTCACGATTAATCTGCTGCTCTAGTTGTGATGCTTGCACAAATTGCACACGCTTAAATCTATTGTTGACAGCAGTTAAAATATGGCCATGTACTATCAACCAAGGGTTTACTTTCCACGACTATCTCATGACTCTCTCTTGAGATGTCACTGTGGCACCATCGGTGTTATAAATTGCTTAACGCCTCCATTCTAGCTGGGAGTGTGGCGGTCCTAGAAGCTCGTAAGGAGCTGGTGTTAAATTTCGTATATTAATTAACACTAATGCTGATTCGTGTTACTTACTGTTTCACTGAATTCAAAAACAGTCACGTGCTTTATGTATCTCTTACAGGTCACAGAAGGCCATGACAGTGATATGGCAGTAGGTATGTTCATGCGTTTCTTTGTTGCACTTACTCTTTCTTTTACTGCGGAATGTTGTTTATCATGTGAAATTGAGGTCATAACATTCAGTCATTCCCATTGGTTGAAATCTGGGAAACTCGTTGAGTTTGCTATTATGTAGTATGGTGACCACCTTTAACTTGAATAGTTACAATTTCCCATACCAAAAATGCCTTCCTGCAAACACTTGCCGCAATTTTGCGGCAAGCTTGCTGCAAAAGCTTCTGCAAACCAGCCGCAAACACATGGAATCCTCTCTGACCAAAGAGTTTATGCAAATTTATTGTAACCCAGCCGCAAACATTACCTTAAGCTTGCTGCATGCTTACCGCAAACTTTTACCATGCAGATGAAGTTGGCCGCAAGCTTGCTGCAAACATCTCTATGTCTTTGTATGGAGCAGTTCCTGCAACCCAGCTGCACACATTGCTGCAAGCTCAGTTGCCGCAAACATCTTCATGGGATTATAAAGAAGTTTCTGCGAACCACCTGAAAAAAAGATTGCTTCAAGACTACAACATACTTGAACTGTGGCATGAACGATTTAATGCAGAAATGTCCTTGGCAAATAATTTTTATTGCATGCCCACTTGTTAAAACAAGAAAATACAGAATCAGCTGCATACTGGATTTAACGTGATAGTTTTCAAACCAAAAACACATGACAATGAACAACAGAAACTATAAAAGTGTCTACAGTGGCAATTAATAATAGTACTTGTATTACAATCAAAATTGTGTCTAAAGAGAACAACTTGAAAGCCTTAATTACAATATACCAAAATGTTTTATTCTGAACGCACGACAAAATCTATGGTAATTGTAACAATGATATTAAATACCTGACTAAACTAACAACAGCAACACAGAGCGTTGAAATGCACCCACGGCCGCGCCGCAAACGGAGTGTTCATTAGCTTTGAAAATGGCGCAAAATATGTCGAATGCCAGTGGGGAAAACCATTAAATCACTCTCCCTCCGTGGAAAGGCATACTTAGAACAGCACATTTAAGTATTTTATTTTACATTACCTCATTACTTATCAACTGAACGAAATCCCTCTTAACAATTATAAACATATTTATTTTTCCCATGATACTTGAAAACTGTCTAATACTTCATTGATTACTATTTTTACTTCCCAATATGGTTTCATGAAGCACCAGTCTACCGAATGGATTATTGTTGAACTTGTATGTTGAAATTTGCAATATTTCGAATATAGGGATATCATCCAGCAGCAACATTCATTTATCTAATGTAAAAAAAAAAAATAATTGCAGGCGGTCTGATACACGTTGTACCAGACGTGCGCAGGCCTCGCATGTGGGCCGATTGCACTGATCACCTGGAAATATTTTTGTGCTTTATTGATACATGGTTATTTATCTAAGGAGTCAAACATAAATTATAAATCTCCCGTTATAGTCATACTAGTAGACGTTCTAAGCACATTCTACTCCAGCATTACAGCAATCAGTGGTGTTCCATAGGGATCATGGGATGATTGCTCCAGGTTTCTTCCTTGTTTGTTCTAACCAACCTTGAGATGCTGTGCTGTTCCGGTGTTTTCAACTCAAACTTGTTGCCTCAAAACCTCTGCAGTGTGACTGGCTTTCATCAAGTAATTATGTATCTCAATATTCATAAACCTAAAATATGAATGCTATTTCACTTTCCACAAAAAGGCATTTATATTGTAATCTCAAATTACGTATTTAGCCGAAATTGGCTCTTGCTCATGTATGAACAGACAGTTGAACTCATCTTGTGTTCAGTTAACCAGTATGACTGCAGACTGACAACTGGCGTATGACTGAACATGATGGCAGTTAAAACATTTACAGGTTGTTGATATACAATTATGCAAAACTTGTTTTGTGCTCAATAGTTACCATGCATTAAACTAAAATAAAATAAAAATTTGGTGTTCCCTACTGTGAATCAAACAGTCAGCGAGTGATGTGAAAATTGACACAAAATTAAGTTTTACAGCCTCATTTAAGTCATTAATTAGAAATTCTCGCTACATGTAACTTGACAACGTTTTGGAAACATAGTTGGTTCTGGTCTCAACCCCAACTCATTTTGAAATCGGTGCTGTACTTTTCCGTAACCATTGTAACCTCCAATTTGGCTGAATCAATTAGAAGAGCAACTTCCTTTTGTTAGTAAGACCAAAACTACTGATTCATGAATGAAATTTAGGTAATGTTACTTCACAATCACATCAACATAAACACAATTTTAAAATCAAAACTCACATCCATACAGTTCTCAGTTATCCATGTAGAGTCTATGCTGTACCAAAACCGTTTGAATATGATTCAAATGAAAGCTTAGGTCACTTCCCAGGCATGTAACCTTGACAACCACATGCTTTCCTTGATAACAGTACCACCATGCTCAACATGTTGCTGAGCTTGTATAATTTAAATAAACAATCGACAGCCCTAGAGGCATTAAACATTAATGTATTCCAAGAGACCTTCCTTGACAACAGTCCCAGCAGTTCAACATGTAGCTGGGCCAGCATAATTTAAACAAACAATCAACAGCCCTAGAGGCATTAAAAATTAATGTATTCCAAGAGGCATTCCTTGATAACAATCCTAGCAATTCAACATGTAGCTGGGCTAGCATAGTTAAAAGAAACAATCAATAATCCTATAGAGGCATAAAACATTAATGTAAGGGTCCACTAGTGAAATTTAATTTTGTTATTTTTTCATAAATAGTGTGCGGTACCACAAGAATCCTGAGCCATATCTAAGTCCGTACCATAGCTGTTGACAGACAATATTTTGAAAAAATTTGAGTCTTTTCAACAATGCTAAATGCCCTTAAAACATCAAAATGAGTAATTTTCGGCAATTATTTTTGTTTGAAATAGACAAAATTTTACTGTAGCTACAGTGGCTGCTGCCCCCTGATTATGGGATAATTCCAAAGGTAGGAAAAGTACAAATTCTTCTAAATGCTAGTACTTGCACAATTGGTAAAATTGGATCATATATTTGTGTATGGTTTGTACTGATATTTATTATGTAACATGCAGGTAACACTGCCTTTGTTTTTTTAAAGCAATTGCATTTAATATTTTGCTGTACTAACAGCAGTATGAAAGTTGAAAATTTGTTAAGTATGGTGACTGAATAAAAAACAAAGTACACGCAGACATGGATACAGTTATATTCTCTTGTGTTATGGGTCACATTTAGGTGTCTTTGAGCATTTGCTGTTTTTAACAATGTAACTTACTGTCACGTGGTGTATATCTTGCCGGTAGGCGGTTGAAATAACACAATTTGATTTGGATGTAATAATGAGTATATTGACTAAATGTTTGAATTTCCCTAAATGAATAATCATAAAGATTAATAAAGAAGCCTAATTTAATCAGTCTGTGATCACGTTTCCCATTCCTGGCGTCGGCCTTTGATCCAGTGTTATACTTGTTATGAGGAGTTTCCTCTTCTCTTGATCATTCGATCCAGTCTTCCAAGCAGTCTTCACTTGATGAAATGCTTCGGAATAACTATGAAGTTCAGTCCATCGAACAACATATATGTTAACATGAATTCAGTCCATCGAATTCTAGATACAATGTACCCTCTTTGAAATTCAGTCCATCGAATTTCTGCTACACGTATCGGATTGAAATTCAGTCCATCGAATTTCTACAGCTTGTGATATTTCTCAGCAAACCAGTAGCATCTCTTCAGGAATATCTGCGATATCTCTCTAGCAAGCTGGTTGCCTCTCTCCAAGAAATATCTAATACCTCTATACCAATCTGGTTGCCTATCGTTGGAAATATATCTTCTTGAAAAGCTAACGGTATACTTATACTCAAACAGAATAAAGGTGGGCAGGTTAGATCAAAACATAAAACCCACCAGCTTCCTCCAAATGTACTCATATAGTCCCAAAACAACTTCCCAGAATAACATCATCAGATTCCACATATGAACCTAAGCTTTCGCCAAATATGGTCACGGACAGACAAATCTTTAAGTAATTTCTGCTGAATAATAACAAGACTATTGTTGTTGTCAGAACTGGCTAACCCCACAGTTGACCAATTCCGGTGAATTTAAAGTTACATAATTCTGCTAGCAGAGCATAAACACATGGTTAGAGACAAATATGCTGATTCATTTCCTATGCACTCATAGGAGGCAATAAATTTCAGTAAACAACTAATACCCTTAATTAATTACACAGCAACCACTATATACTTAATTAATACTAATACTTCTCATGTAATATTATTCTCATGTACATAGTTAACCCAAGTTCTAATGTGTTTGTATCATACTTTAATGATAAATAAATGACATGTTCATCCTACATAAAATCTCCCCGTAACACTTACCCAACAGTAAGTCACATTTAGGTAAGTTATCTAACATAGGTACCTGTCCTGCTTAGGGTCTGGGATTTGAGGTTTCTCTGAAATTAAGAAAATAAAAAACAACTAACATTGTCACAATCTTAATGCTAACACTTTAAACATTGAAGTTTACTGCAAATTTCGTGCAAGCACTTTTTCACATATTAAGTTTGTTGTAGTCTTTCCACAATTTTTTATTTAAAGTTTCCTGCAATTTTGCCACAAAAACTATGTTTCATGAGAACACTTTTTCAACCAGTAAAGTTTCCTGCAACTTTTCAGCGAACACTTTTTCATCAATAAGGTTTCCTGCAACTTTCCCGCAAACACTTTTTGAATCACCAAGTTTGCCGCAACTTTCCTGCAATCTTCAGTGTTTGCAGCAAGGTTGCAGCAATGTGTGCGGCTGAGTTGCGGGTAGCGGCAAACTCCTGTAAACATTGCGGCTGGTTTGCTGCAATCAAAATTGTTTGCCGCAAGCTTGCCGCATGTTTGCTGCAAGCTTACGGCAAACTTGGTATTTTGGTATGAGAATTATTAAAACGGACAGTGATCGAAACATACAAAATTAACGGGAAGCCCGATCCCGTGGCTTAAGCCCAAACAAGTACAGTGCTTAGAAAGTGTGGGCGATGTGATCGATAAACTTCCGACCAAGCATTCGCATTGAAGCCGACACACTGAACTACGCCGTGTCGTTCATCATGCCACGTTGCAGTATAGGTGGCGTTGTGTTAGAGAGTATGTTGCACTTAGAGGGAGTCAGTATCATCCTTTCCGGAAGTTGTACGTCATAAATTAATCTCACATTGGAAGACGCTTCCCCTAGCTTTAACCCTAACATCGAGGGGAACAGTCCTAAGACTATGATCGAGGGGCGTCATAGCCGTAACCCTAAAATTGAGGGGCGGTGTTTCTAACCCTAAGAATAAGAGTCAACGACTCTAGGCCTAAAATGGAGGAGCGGTAGTCTTGACCCTGACTAGGAATGATGGGCCTTGGCCCTAACCCTAACTTTATTAGATCAAAAACTAACAATCACTCTACCCTATTATCCTAATCCTAAATCAACGGAGACATAATACTATCCATAATCTTCACATTAAGTTGACGGCCAGTGGTCATAACGCTATGATCTCGATGGATCAGAAGCTATTACCCTAAAATCTTAGCACTTTTGCTAACTTTTGGCCCTCACGTGCCAGGACTAGTAGGTCACTGGGTGGTAGGCCCATTTTTCTTTGTTATTTTAGCGGGAAGTACGCTGCAGTATATCTCTAGAAGAGTAGTTGTTGGCGTACAATGTACCATATTGAGGTGCGGTGATACTAACAACGGATTGGGCGTTTGCACAGTGTCAAGATCTATGTCGATCAGGCTACTCTTCAGACTCAGTACAAGAGTCTGATTACTGTGATGTGTGGGGTAACTGTGCATCATACCTCCAGGGTAGACTTAAATAAATACAAAACAAGGCTTGGAGGCTGGTAGGGAACTATATAGACTCCGTTGGTGCAGCCTGCCTTTCATTCAAACTTTATGGTGTACAAGGAAGCCACACATAGCCTTGCACCTAATTATCTCACAACTAAATTCAAATAAGTCAGAGATTCTCTCAATTACAATACCAGAGCGAGTGTTTATGGCCCCCCTGGTGCCAGATAAACCTAAAAACAATTGCAGCAAAAGAACTTTTGAATACAGAGGTGCTGGCGCTTATAACGGGCTGGGGACTGCCGTCACGAAAGCGCCCAATGTCCACGTCTTCAAACAGAAATACTGGCGACTTCCGAGTGCGCGGTTCAAGACTGTAGGTTTCAGCTCATCATTATTATACTCTATTTTTTCTTAATCATTCATCTAATTGTACATACCGTATTAACTAATTTTTATAACTAATTTATTTTATTTATCAATCTTTTTAATCTAATGTACATAGCTCTCTGTATTTTACTTCATGTAACTATTTCCAACCGGACCAATTTGAAAATCAGTGTATTCACTGACGTGGTCACCCAGTCTGTTAGAGTATGATCTCATATCCCAGTGAGTGCATGTGTAGGAGTAGTTCAGAGAATTAACCATTATGTAATACACCCCCAACATGAGGAATTGTAGTAAACATGTTTGTTCACTATATCCTGTTATGATTCATGTATGTCACTATATAAGTGTATGATCGCATGGATTGTAACAGACTCAGTAGTATCAGCAGAAGAGTATGTAATAAAACTATTATCCTCCTTCAGACTAGTATTATCCTTGGACCGCGTTCTCGCACTGTGTCGCGCATTCAACGTTCCTAACCGAACAGAATGCCTTTCACTGCTAGCACATCAACACAGTCTTTTAAACAAGTTTAAATAAATAGATAAATAAGATTGAGATTCATCGACTTTAGGCCATAAATCGAGGAACAGTGGTCTTGACACTGAGTTTGATGGGTGGTGGCTCAACAGTAAGATAACGAGCTAATCGCAATCCTAACTCCGAGATCGAGAGCTAATACTTCACACCAGGATTGAAGGCCGTGACCCTAATCCTAACATTATTTCATCGAAAGCTAACACTTACTCTACCCTTAATCCTGAGTAAGTGTAAAAATGTTTTTACTTTGGCTAACTATTATATATTGTTATCGGGATTTTACTCAAGTGACGATCATTTAACGAGATATGAGATGATTTTTCTGATGACTAACCGTATTAGCACAATGTGAAGGGCAGTTTTTAACGCACAATTTTTGAAAGCAAATTAAGTATGGACAAATACAGTGGTGGGATACAACAACATGCAATAAAAAGACATATTTATTTGAAACACTCCGAAAATACTTCCCCCATTTCTAAAAATACGCCCTACTGCTTATTTGGTTTCATTTGACGTTTTTGCGATATCCACCCATTGACCTATTTTAAAAATTCTGGTAGCTACACCGACACGGCACTGTAGGCCAAATTTGGCCGCAGCTGCCCTGTCGGTGCTGGCGTATGGACACTGGGACAGATATGTAGCCGTAAACACCGGCTGACACAGTAGGAAGGAGGCGTGGAATGAAGACGGTTGTTACTAATACCATACGTCAAGTATCGACCATTGTGTTTTTCCCGTTAATGGGTGGCGCAAGTTCTCGTTGACAGTTGCTTATAGCTTTCACTGCTATAATAGACTTAAGATTAGTTCGAGCTCATCACTTTATTAATCTCAATCATTTGTTCACAAATGTACTGAAACGAGAAGTCCGACATAATGTCTGTTCTGTGTTCCAGCTAGTGCTGCCGGAAGCCTTGATTTTTCATGAACACCTGCTGTCTCTATAGCTGGTTCTCTATTGACTAACGCTGTAGTTGGTGATTGTGAAACAACAACTCAACTGTAATTTTAACTTTTTCAAGTGACTTTCACTAACCCATGCCTGAGCATTACAAGGTTCTGGAACTTATTCGCCTATTCAAGCAAATTCTAGAACTTGCCAGTATCTATCCAATCATTCAATTCGTCCACTAGGCTATATCCCCTTCCAGACGACGGTTGTGTTTTAATCACTGCTGATCGGAATTTGCTAAAATGTTCTGAAGTATTCCATTGTAAACAAATTACGTCATCAATAGCCTGAAACCATGGTCGCGTCAATCAAGCTTTGTCTGCTATAAAGAAATAGAACTGTAAAAAACTCCAAGAGAACAGTGAAAAACTCCAGGTCTACTCCTAGCAAGCATGTATCAATTCTGCTATGATTAGTTCGTTGTGGTATGCAAAATTTAAGTTAGGCCATGTTTCTCTTGTGAAAAATGTAGCCTTGTCTCGTTGAGACATCCTAGATAAGCTAGTGATTTTCTAATTCATGTTGAAGGATTTAGGAACTCTTAACACTATACTCAGCAGCAACAAACCTTGTTCGCATTTGAAGCCACTGAGCCGCCATTACTGTACGTGATTTTTGCGGCGTCATGCTAGGGCGACTCTGATAATGTTATCAACACTCTTTTGCGTGTGTTATTTTAAAGGTGACTATCCAAGAGCGGGAAAAGGGCTAGTTGTTATTATCAACAACGTAAATTTTTATGCCGAAAACGAAGAGGAAAGGGCTCGTAGAAGAAGAGATGGTAAGACCCACATAAAGAAACACCGTTTAAAAGTAAACAGACTATGTAAGTGCCGACGCACTCTTGTGTTTGTAGTCTGACTATATTCGCCATCTGTTGGTGGTTTATGTGTTTGCTCTCCAGCTTCTACCGCGTATATTTTCCACGTGACTAATTCTTCAATAGAATTTTGCATATGTATAACTGCTCGGCACACCATGGTTTATAGCTGTAACGCGCGCCAGCTTAGCTCATTCGTGCTTCAACGTTCTTACATGTATCTTGAGTTTCAGTTTAGTCGTGATCTATGCCGCAAATTGGNTTAAAATTTAGGTCCTTTTAAACCAATCTTTTGAGTACTTACTTTGGCACGACTTTTCGGTCGGTCATTTCTCCGACCATCTTCAGGTGTTACAACGTTCTTAGAACAACGAACGTGTGGTATGGTACACTTTCATGATGATTAATGATCAGGACTTTCTCGAAATTGTGTTTTTGTTGACGTACAATGGGATTTGAATTCGGGTCCATTCGGTTCTCAGTTCAACACTCTACTTAATGGTTCAACACGTCTTTAATAGCGATAAGGCTGAACCCGCTAATTTTGGACGGATCTTACTAGTGTTGCGCTCCCTTGTTGCATCCGTAATATAAACAACAGCAGGTAACTGCTTGGACATCGTTCTTACCATTCCTCGCAGGAACTCTAGTTATTGAATAAAACGGATATCGGCACGTTCAACCGTTTTATTGTTTTTTTTTTGTCCAAGGCACTTTCAATACAGATTTACCTTGCAGGTTCTAACAATGATGAGAGAGAATTGACAAAAACATTTCAGCAGATTTTGGGAGAAAGATACATCGTGTTACACGGCAAAGACTTGAACAAGGACAAATTTGAACAAATGCTTATGCGCGTCCAACAGAAACTGCTGCATGAAGACTTCAGTCAGCTGATTTGTTTCATACTCTCGCATGGCAAAAAGGTGAGCCACTCGATGGTAAAATTCTCATTGTATTACATTGATTGCATATCTTAAATTTGCTATTCTTTAACCTCTCAAAAGCGAAAATAGTGTCTTAAAAAACGATTTAATGAACTGAAAACTGTAATATGGTTGTCAAGATTTCTTGGTCATGCTCGTCATTCGGTTGCTTTGCTATGGATATACCTTGCCTTTGGCTAAATTTAACTAAAATCACATGGTAACGTGAGCCAGATTAGTATAAAGTCTAAAACAACATTTTACAGTGTTTCCACTGTCCGAAAATACATTCTTTCATTGAGTTAAAATCTACAGTTTTGCAGATATTTAGTAAAAAATCTGACTGGTCGATAAGGTCCAACACAGCCTTAAACAGTACACACCATGGATTTTGCACATTTTGAATTACCGGTGGCCACAGACTAAATGTATGACGTAAAATGCAGCTAAACCCATGTTTATTTTGTGTAATTAGCTCGAAATTTTGATTTTTCTTTCAATTTTGCCAATTTTCACATTTGCCGCCATGTGACGTCATGGGTTGAACACAAGAGATCAGTGACTAGCATTGAACAATGACGGAGAGCAGGGAATTAGAAAGCGACGACGATTATGAGCAAGAATTGAACAAATACTATGAAGAAACGTACGGGAATGGTGGCCAGGATGAGGAAATGGGGTTGCACGAAAGCGAGAACAAGTTTAATGTGCTTCCGGCTGCGTACTTTTCTATTTTGAGCCTTACTAACTGGATCCTCTCGCGAGAGAAGCGGCCTCGGGCTCAGCGAGTCAACTCAGTCATCAGAGACGATCCTGAATTAAGAGCTGATGTTTCTGAATCATAAATATTGTCCTTTATTGAACCAGCCCTTCATCGTAACGTCTCCTGTGACTGGAGTGGAAACACGAGTCCTCAAATTGGGCAGAACACAGAGTGGCCCCGGACCGAATCGCTTGGTCCACGATGACGTCCCACATTCTCGTTCGGCGCACGAAGCGATGCCACTTCTGCGCAACTTTGGTGTCCTTCGGAACACCGAGACGTTCTCCGCCTGGCTGCTGTTGCTGCAGCCTCCGGAAACATATCTTTTGATCCCTTTACGAACCTTCTCGACGCTAAATGTACTTTGCTTTCTCTTCACTCTATACACTTTGTCTCTGATCCGAACAGTATAGCGAATGACTTGGGTTCAACCCATGACGTTGTACATAATTATTATTTTTTCAATTTTTGCGTGTTTCGTTATGAGCTGTGCACTAAAGGCACTGAAATCAAGTAAGATATAATAATAAATTTTATTTTGAGGTACTAAGAGTCATGTTGTGTACACTTTAAAGCACTGGTCAAAATCACATAGAATGACATAGATTGTCCTATCACATGGAAACTCATAAAATATATTTTAATGGCTGTGTAGTTTTTAATGATCGTCATCTTCACAAAGCGGTTTGTTTACTTTGCTGATATCATTTTAATGGGAAAGCACAACTAAATATTTCTGTTGTGAAATTGTTTTTCATTGTGTGCTCTCATTCATTCGAGAATTTGTGCAACTCTCGTTGGTTTCGAATGGGCTGCACTGGAAGCTTTGACGTACACAACGTCGCTCGATCAAATGCATCCGTAAGAGGATGAAAGCGCTAAGTATGTGAGTTATTTATGATTACTTGAACACACGAATAGTGGGTTCTCAAAGTGAGACGTACTTGAAAATTGTGATTCGTAACTATTTCTGTATCTAAGTCAATATATGCTATGAATTATTCAGTACGAATATAACACGCAGAAAGTTATGAGTTGTTAATGAACTTACTTGAGATGAAAAGGCAACGTTTTGGCAGCGCCCTGCTGGCTTTTCAAGCATGTGCGACCTCTGGTGGACGGGTTGGAGTTGAGAAAATTGGCGGGAAACTTAAGTCAGAATCCTGCCCAGGTTTGAAACGAAGAGAAGATTTGAGATTCAACCGCATTATCTTACCACTGCGACAAGATTCTGAGTGAAGTTTCCCACAGATTTCCTAAAACTCCAACCGAATCCACCAGAGGTCGCACATGCTTAAAAAAGCCAGCAGACGCTGGCAACACGTCGCCCTTTTATTTCAATGAAGTTCAGTAATGACTCGTAATTTTCTGCATATTTCTGCATCTATCATCGAAATCATTTGTAGGATGGCATATATACCATAGACGGGCCCTTGATAACATTCAAAGAAATATGCTCATACTTCCGTGGCGACAAATTGTCAAAAATGAGAGGTACGTTTGTGTAAATCAACTAGACATGTTCAACGTTTCATCGGTGAAAGTGAATACAACGACTCTGTTTCACAAGCAATACAAGCTTCCGTACTCAATCTCAACGCGGAATCATTAAATACGAAATGGCTTCATGAGTTAGTACACCACATGCTGTGAACTTATTTTTGAAATGCGTTTATTCAAAATTTAGAGACATATTATTTTATTTTATTCAAAAGTATCGGTACTCGCACTCGTCTGGTGGTTTTTTGCACGCTATAAGATATATGTCACATACGTCACTCGTTCGTCTTCCGTTTATCATAGTCTCATTTGAGTTCTACAAAAATGATTTTACGGAGTAGACGAAATTTACACATTCAATTAAAATAAAGAAAAATGCCTATAAAACATTAACATAATTACCTAAGCCTTTTCTAAAAGGTTTTTGTTATTATAATTTTAATGAATAGCATAATTCATGCAACACGGTTCTTCACCAGTATCTTAAAGTTGGTAACTCGCCTAATGTATTTTTACGTCATCTTATTCTCATAATGGACGTTGATTACTCATAGTTCATTTTAATGTTGGTTACCGCATGATATGCTTACGGTTAGAAGATTCATTTGTTTCAGAATGTCCAAAAGTCTTTGTGTATCAGTCATGCCGTGTGGATGAAGCAGACGCTACAGCATGCAGTAACGACATAGACGCGGCAAAAGCCAGACGCAGGGCTTCATTAAATGCATGTAGGCCTATGACCCGACCACCTGACTCAGACATGCTCACGGCATACGCGACGACTGAAGGTAAACCGTTGGTAACACATTATACGGAAGTTCACTGAAAGCATTTAATGAATTTCGTAACAATATAGTGTATGGAACTTACCAGAAGATGAAAGTGCATTATGCAGTGATATTCAAAAACTGAACTTAGGCTACCATCTGGTGTTTATTATCCTGATCTTTTCCGCGACAATTCCTGAGGCGTCCCCGACTATTTTATTACGACGATGAAAACTGAGGTCTTGTCAGTCTGTTTTTAAAAACGCCAGGGTGATCTTGTGTTTAAATATGGGATTTCGGTATGCTGATTACCTGCATGCACTGGGTCATAAAACGTTTTTCTGTGTTATTTACAGGTAACTATGCGCATCGATGTGCTGAAGAGGGGTCGCCGTACATCGATGAACTTTGTAAAGTTATCAAGAAAAAACACAAAAATCTACATTTATGTGACATACTTACGATAGTCAACAGAAAACTGTCAAAGATGAAGTTTAACGATGCATTTCAAATGCCAGAATTTAAAAGTACTTTGACTCGCCACATGTACTTTCACACTAAAGGTACTCCCTTTGAAGCTTCCGTACGGTGCATTCACTGCGGAAAAGACCCTTCCAAGTGAGAATTTTATATGTGACTGCTAACATTTACAATGACTCATCAGATCTCTGCGGTTCTGGGTAATTCGTATGTGTTTGCATTGTGAGTATGCATACGTAGGTGAGCGTGTTCGTTTGTACGTGCGCGCGCGTGTGTATGTCGTATGTGTGAAGGATATAATATACAATTTTATGCACGTATTTTGGCCTATATGAGACACATCTATTACATTTGGACTTAGGCGCATGCAACTAAATGCGAAAAACGCATTTGAAACCGAAGTGCAAATTTCTAAAATACACATAGTAAATCTGTATGGAAAGACAGCTAGCTGTTGTATAAAGCAGAGGTCACAAACTTTTATGGGACAGGTCGGTAGCGGGTCGGCAACCGATCGGAAAAAAAGTCCAGTGATCTGCTAATTTAAGCAGACTGGCAGCAGATCTCACTACCAAATGAAAATGCCAACCTAGATACAAAACTCTTTGTGGGATTAGAGATTTGCAAAACAGTTTAATCACAGTCAGCTGTTATTGGTCATTTCATTGACCAGTTAATATACGGAAATACCATTAATTTAGAAGTGAAGAACAAACGTTTCGACAACGGAACAACAATCACTTAATGTAAACAGCGATACCACAATCTCTCTGTCACACTTGTTTTTGATACGATTTCCTTAATTGATAGAAATTAGAATTATGAAATGAAAGGCAATTACGAATAGATTCTGTGACATGAGTGGCGAAGTTTTTGGGTAAGTTTCAACTGACTAACTAAGCTTCAGGGGATGACCGAACGTTCATCACGGAAACAGCACTCAGTAAATACTAACCACGCAGTTCAACAATTGCCCTGGCTATCGTCTTACCATGGACATGAACTCTTGTGAAACTCATGCCAGGGAGCATCTCGAATGTGAGCAGTTTCCAGGAATATTAGTAAAAACAACTACGGTTTTAAATTACCTTGACATGTCTCGGTGTCATTTATTCACGCACCATCATCAGAAGAGAGAATATAGTGTCCATCTTGCTAGGCCCAGCAACATGTGATGAAACACAGACACAGTCAGTTTCGAGTAAATAGACCCTGGGCATTGGTCAGTCGAGCATGTTTCAATGAGCAAGACAGCTATCACACTTCAAAATGACTGGCAAACGCGGAGAGTCGTGGACTGATGACGAGCCATGGTGCTTGCTTTCACTTTTGAAATAAAACACAATTAAATGACTTTGGGGATCGCTTACGGTTAGTTGAACACGTGTGTCCCCGTGAAATTATTCGTGTAACAGATGAAATGTTCTTACAAATTTTTACTAGTTTTACCAGCTTTTACTAGATTTCACTAGTTTTAACAGTTTTCCTTAATATTGACTAGTCTTTAAAACTTGTACTAGTTTTCATTAAATTTTATTGTTATTACTGGGTTTTATAGATAATTCTACCTAATTGTTATACTTTTTAAATTAATATACTTTACTATTTTTATTGGTTCTTACTATCTTCTACTATTTTTTCTGAATTTACTGTTTCCACTAATCTTTGCTAATTTTTACTTATTCTTACTACTGAGAAGAATCATTGCGAGTGCCATCGTAATGTTGACTTTTTTCCAAGATTCATTCGTAGAGTGCTTCCAATTTTCCGTAGGACTCGGAGTAGGTCCTAGCGGAGCTCACGTGTTCTGTGCTGCGTGTACGTTGTTTTTCCAAGAAATGTTAGTCATGTAGTGTTGATTTGGTGGAAGCTCACACCATTGGTGTAGACAATGTAAAAACAGTGAAATGATGCATATGGAATGACGTGGTAAAACAAACATGGGCGATGACTGGAGAGACTTCTGTTAAGTATCTACTTGTCTCCTCGGTCCCGATGCGCCTGTGAAACCTGGCAACAACACAGAAAGCTGAGGCACCGGAAACATGCCTTGAAAGCAGGATCAATTGTTAAATCAAATAAGACGACCAGCGTCGGTACTAAAATGTATTAAAATATCCCCCACGTCTCGAGCGATACACTCTTTGTCAAGGGTATGATACAGACTGCAGAAAACATGTAGATGGAAATAAATAAAATCGCACAGGAGACCATATGAAGGCATACATTAGTATACAATAGTATGCCACCACGTGGTTTCCCGGCCTGTGCGATTTTATTTATATCCGTCTACATGTTTTCGACAGTCTGTATCATACCCTTGACAAAGAGCCTATGGCTCGAGACGTGGGGGTTATTTTAATACATTCTAGTACGGACGCTCGTCGTCTTATTTGATTTAACAATTGATCCTGCTTTCAAGGCATGTTTCCGGTGCCTCAGCTTGCTGTGTTGTCGCCAGGTGTCACTGGCACATCGGCTCGATCGTGAAGCAATGGCAAGAGACTATATCTGCCTATTGGACATCTGAACACATGAAGCGGATAACGGTGTTCAAGTTCGCTGTTCATTATCGTGTACAGGATAAGCCCAGTGGTAAACAAGAGTCATTTTCCCTGGTTTAAAGCGGGATCACACCGCAAACAGTGCCTTTGTGGTCTGTTTTAGATAAAAAGTATACCTTATAAATAACTCGTCGAGTGTTTCACGACATTAAACTTATTTTGAACGGGGTGTTTACCAGCAAACAATTGACAGATTCTGGTTATGGATTATACTGCATTGTTTGCTTATAACAGCCAGTGACAACAGCTTGTTTCGTGACGTAATGGTTTCTAGATTTTTGCCAAGGATCTTTCTGATATTTAAGCTGATGGGGAATTAAATTAAGGAAAACTTCCTCAAAGTTTATCGTTTCAATACATCTGTAGCGAGGATAATATTATAATTCAGATAAACAATTTCACATCAGTCAGAATATCGGAAACTGAAACTAAGTGAATTCCAGGAAAAACATGTCTTGGCCCCATGTGGCAGAGATAACATTTGCCTGGCTAATTAAACCTAACAATCTGTGGACATTCACAAAAAATTTTTGCTCATGAAAAATAACATTCTAAAGCAAAAGTCCGCGCCGTTGCCAGTGTAGTGTTGTTCATGAGTTTTTCTCCTTTGAACGAATGTCTTCGTTCACATGTCAAACGGTGTTATATTGGTCAAACAATTTGCAGTCTTTCCCGTTGGTTATCTACATGTAAGCATCTTCGAAATGGCGTCATCCACGATCATTTTCTGCAATGCCACGAACGAAAAATACCCCGTCAAGAAATTGTGGAAAACACGTCAATTTGGTATGTAGGGCACGATATGCTGCGATTGAAAGTATTGGAGTCCCTTTTGATTGCATTTGAGAAGCCTGTTTTGACTGAGCAGCAAACTGGGTCGCGCCGAACGCTACACTTCTTTGGGTGACTTTCCTGTTACCCCGCTTTCAATAGTCATTCTTTGCAGTACTTCACACCTGCTGTGTCCCACTGTGCATGTCTCCAGCTTGTGGTCTGTGGTGTTATTACTGCGTCGTTTTATTTACACTTGAGAATAAAACAAGTATGTTGCAAAATAACGTGTGTCTTTTAGTCAAGTCTCTTGGCCAGTTGCTTCGCCAATGTTCCGTGTAGTGTAGAACGGAACGGAATAAAGACTGTTAATAACGACATGTGTCGTGTATTAAATCAATTTTGCGTATCAAAAAATTCTACACAAGCTTTTCGAGACATCTTCCTCAAAAATACGTTTTTAATAATCAATGCACTATCAAATGTACCTGAATGTACAAACATTATTGTACTGGTGTTCACTACGTATCCGCTTTGCTTGTGTAGCTAGACATGCGCCACAAAAGACAGGCACAATATTTCGATCAGTGCAAACAAATTTTGGCACACAGATAGCTGTGGAGTAACTTCCTGTAAAAAGCACGACTGTTAATCCAATTATCCTCGCGCATGCGTGTAACGTTGTGAGTGGGTAGTTTCCCTCGATTGTCAGCCAACGAGTGGACAGTGGCGGTGGATAAAACCGGTTTGCATGACTCACTACAGCTCGAAACTTTAAAGACATCTGCTGGGTTCGGTTGATACGGAGCTTGAAGCGACGCATCGCATCATGGAGGTACATGTAGGCTTGGTATTTTGCAAGAAGTATTGTGAAATGTGAAAAGTGTTCCAAATATGATGTTACCACATGCGCGAACCCAGCCTAAAAGGGGGGGGGCTCTAATTTTTGAGAATGTGGATCTTTTTGCTTATATTCACGGGTACGTTCAGAGCTATGAATTGTGCATTCGCCAAATTTTGGTAGTTCCTGACTTTTTAGTGGACTTTCGTCTCGTTTTTCAATTTTTCCGAGGTTTTGTTTCTTTGAGGCGGGCCTTTTTGCCCTCTTCGACAAATGGGGGGCTCGTTGGAGCCCCCGATACCTCTTGGGTGCGCGCATGTACTAAGGTTTCAATATTTAAAAATCAGTAACTTTTTGATCACTTGAAACAGCATCGTCTAACGATGATTATCCTCATAAATTCTTTAATGAACTGGTTTAACAAGTTTCGTCCTCTATAACTATGCTCCGTGACATGTTTGATAAACCCCTATCATTCATAAACGAAGGATGGTGAACATTTTACTTCAATTTTGGTTAAAAACGTCTATGTAGAGGAAACTGGAATAATTTAATTGCGGTGAAGTTTGTCATTGTTCATTTTTTCAACAGGTTTCCATTGGAGACGCTCTGCTCGAGGCATCTAAAAATGGCGACGCAGTGATCACGAGGTCCTTATTGGACCGTGGAGCCGACGTGGAAGCGAGAGATTGGGTAATGAGATATAAATATCGGTCGCAGTTAAAGAAAACCGACATTATTGTGGTTTCTAAAATATTGTTACAAATCTTAACCAGAGCTGAAGAGGATCCATCAAAGATGCTTTTCATTGTATGAGTTTTCCGAACATTAATAACTTTCGATGTAATAAACAATGTCCCTGTATACTGTATACTGTATTGAAACCCATTACTCACAATCATATTCAAACAGTCGAACACTCAGTGTTTTGGTTTCGATTTGTGTTCCAAACTACGCTAAGCAGCCGTCTCAGCATCTGTGGCGTATTCAAGTATCTGTGACGTTTCACTCAGTTACCAAATTCTTATTCGAGTTTCACCTAGTCCACCGTACAGTACGTCTGGTATATCTGTGGCTAGCTGCGCGAGTTACCACCTAAGATGGTCGATTGACAATGTAATCTACATTCTGAACTCCGACCTTTCAATCCGGATACACCTCAAGCATAAACATGTCCGTTTGCTATTGAATTTAATTTTCAAACATAACGCTAATTTATGGAAAGAAGGAATTAGTGTATTTTAACTCTGAAACTCTAAGCACGTTGTCCAAGGCCGTTTTCGGATTTCACCATACAGGATGTAAATGATGGTCACACCATCAACTGAGAGACGACGTAGACCATAGTGGGCGGGATTTAAACAAGTGCCCGTGGTTCGGGGTCCCAATATTCCTTCTACAGCAACGAATGTTGTTATTTATGAAGACAGTTAATTTTACACTTTCAAAGCCAAAGGCGAACAATACATTCACACTGAGCACAATTCCTACATGTAGATTGTAGTGTAGTGTAAGGGACTCAGCGTTCTCCAGTGTGATTTAACGATATTTCTACAACACACAGGTTCCAGCATGGTTCAAATCATTAATATTACAAAAAGCAAAAGTTACTGCTGTGATCAGAAACAAGACTGTCTTTGTCGCGATATCAAGTTAGAATATGAACAGCATGTTCTTATTATCCCGTGTCAACCATTTTACGTTACAGCCAAGACACGACGGCTGTATTTGCGTACACGATGATTTATGAAAACGCAACCTTGCCGAAATACAAGATTCGTCGACATGTCTGGGCGACATTTTCAAACAGATTAGGCCAAAATTTCATCACTCTCATGTTTCTCCAAATTGTGTAATTGTCGTAATATTTAATATTCTAGTGTGTAGTAAGATTCTACTGCTTTTATACATACTTCTACTGCACTATTTCAATATTTTGATCTTGCATTCTCGTTCTATCCCCATTCCACTTTGAGTATTTTATATTAGTTTTAAAAATCCCCACTTGTGTGATTAATTACGTGTGCGTATTTGGTACGGTATCAAAGGATACTTCTATGCTTTTTTATTATTTATGTAGTATACTCCAAGTGAAGCGGTGGTCGTTGCATCGCTCGCGGTTAAGACGAAATGCCTCTTATTACAGGCACTAGCGACTGTTAAATGTTTTTCGACGTCGTTTTCCCTGTCATTTACCTTTTTCCGTTTTTTGTCTTATTGTAGGAAGCGAGAACACCTCTTCACCTTGCATCTGCTAACGGCCACTTGGATGTGGTTAGTCTTCTTCTAGAGAAAGGGGCACAAGTAAAGTCAATTGATCAGGTGAGAATTAACGGTAAACGTGTCTGCTTTTCGAAAGTATGCAAAAAGTATTCTTTTTCTGTAACTTTTCCGCAGCAAACGATTTTATTGTCACAATAACACTGTGTTGTAGGGTAGTATGAAGGCGGGGATTTGCGATGCGTTGTAGTAAATCTTTTGTTAACATTGTTAGTCAATGGACTGGTACATGCACGTGGATACTTAATGTGTAGCTCAAGGGTGGATCAAGGATGTTTAAAAGGGGGTGACTGGTCAAGGGTTTTTTTAAAAGTTCGTCAAAGTCAACAATTTCAAAATTTTAGATTAGATATCACTAAAATCAAGGGGAAAATGACCTTGACCATCCTGAATCGGCCAACGCAATGTCCATGGTCGTTCTGCAGCACATTCAACAGCTTTCAATTGCAATTTACATTGGGCTAGCCAGACTCAAAATCACAATGTTCCACAGACTTATAAAATTTGATTTAAAATTTAACACTACAATATTGGTGTCAGCTTCACCATTATTTAGATGAGACTGCACCTTGAAAAGATCCGACATTTCGTTGTTGTTGGGGATCTGCCTAAAAACGCGGGAGTAGCGGTATTAGCACTTTTAAGTGACATTTATTTTGTTAACATTGGCATACTGTACGACGGTACTGCCCTTTGCACGTTTACCAAACGTGTGCAGGCCACGCATGTGGGGCCAGTGCACTGATCACCTGAAACCATATTTGTGCTTTATTAATATATAGTTAAAACCGAGTTCGGAAGATATATTAGCATGTACTCACTTGATCTTCAAACTTGTCACTGCAAACAGTTTTAACATATCGTTAAGCACCAGTCATTTTGATCTAGTTTGTACACAATGACATTTTAAGGGTTACAGCGTATTTTGGTTTAACAGGAGAATGGTTCACGTATGCTCAGGGTGTAATTCTTCCTGATAATTCTACTAGAGTAACAATTTTGACTTGTTTGTCCGTTATATATCCTGGTGATTTGCTTCATAACTGCACGCCTGAAGAGATTGTACAGAGACCAGATAGTATTTATTAAGCTGTCTAACAAAGTCTAACAAAAAGTGTATTGGTACATTCAACTAAGTCTTCACCATAGACTACAACTTTCCAAGTGTAAAATATAATATGTCTCGGATGTTTTTGACCACGCGCGCACATGCAAGAGCCCACGAGCATTCAAACGTAAATCAGTTTCCTTAGTGTATATACCTCGAGGCCATTGACCCGTTGTACCCGAAAATACATTATTAAAGTTGCAAGTAATCCGTAAAAAGTGAACGTAGTCGGTTACGTAACCATCAGAGGACCAAAACAAGAAATAGTAACTTAACAATGATTGGAAGAACCTACAGTTTTCTCTCTTAGACCAGACGAATTTGTGACATTTTCATCACAACTTGATAAGAAACTTTTAAATTTACTGGCGTTTTGGTTGCATCTGAATCCGTTAAGATAAATAACCCATAAAGTTATCTCACTAGTGAGATAACGATTTGGCGGGAAACCGAGGACGGGTTCGAACCCGGGACCGTATTATTGCCGGTCGCCGACTTTAACCACTACACCACTCAGCAACTGACGTCATCAAGTGTAAAAATAGAATACTTAAATGAGCACGCGCAATAATCGCACGTTCAACAAACCGCATTGTACTGTACTTATACGCTCCGAAAAATAAGACACATAATTTCCATAAAAATGATATCTTAATTCAGTGATTTTTTTCTCTCATGTCCTCTTACTTTTAAATCACCGATCTCCAGTTTGAATGCAGGTATCGTGTCATCAGGATCTTTGACTTGAGAATTATATTCAGTTACCAGTGGTAACCTACTTTAGCAGACGATAATTTCCCGGTCGAAGCTTAGCGTGTAAAAAACGTGTTTTAAGCTATAATAGTTGCTTAACCTTAATTTAGAGATTCACTTCATTTCTATTTTGTTTAAATTTCCAATTGGTTTTGAGTATAAGTATAATTTGACAAAAATAGCTCGGCTTTTCTTAAAGGTCACGACCTCCGACCCCGGGTCTCTGACATAGAAAGTAGTTACAAAGCCGAGGCGAGTCGAGAAAGGTAGATCGATTCATTGCAATGTTTCTCGTTTAGTATGTGATATAAATAGACTATTACATGTTCTCAGTCGTTATCCCCCTTATCTAGAGCCCTCGTGGATTTTGGAGAATTATCACCCTCGGGCGATAATTCTCCAAAATCCACTCGGGCTCTAGATAACGGGGGATAACGACTTCGCCATGTAATAATCTATATTTCTTGGACTCCAATGCAGTGCACAAATACATATTGGTCAGTGGTTACCAAAGAAGCGGCTACAGTCTTTGATGATTTCTCTCTCCCCTCTTTTACCCTAGCCTCCTTCCCTAAGTCTCTCCTTCCCCCTTCCCCTCCTTCTCCCCCCCCCC
>NMRA01000384.1:232292-254834 GCA_002633005.1 Phoronis australis | reverse complement strand
CTCCCCCCCCCCTTCTATATGGGATCCGCCGAAAAGACGTGAAAGGTCGATGTTGCCTGAAGCCAAGGACTACTGTTTTTGGTTGCCAGCCTACTTTGTCTACTAAATGAAAGTCAGTGTTCTTGACAGGAAGTTGCAGTGTTTGTGTTTTAATATCTGCTGAGTAGCCTACATTTGTTTATTTCCACCTTGTAGGATGGCAATACCGCTCTGCACATTGCATGCTGCCGTGGTAATTCAAAGCTGGTAAAGCATTTACTTACCCAAGATGTTGGAGCTAAAATACCAAATAAGGTATGCTAGATTGAGGAAGAAACATAATAAATCAATTACTCGACTTACGAATATATGGAGATGGCTACGTTATGTCCTCCTCTCGAGGACTTCATCAGGCCACTGAGTTGTCACGCGACTCGTCGTGTGATCCACGGCACAGTTTGCGCGGGATTCTCTTTACCCACTGGACAATTCTGATTTCGAGGTCATCAAACTCTGCCCCTCTGGCCACAATTTTTGCCCCCCCGGCAGTCATGAACTTCAACATTTCTTTTTGTTCTCCTTTTTCTCCAACCAAAGTACTTCTCAATATTAATTGCTCAATAAGAGTAAATATACAATCACAAACTTGCTTTTAGCGCCTTATTAGCCTGTTCTTGGAGCATATTCTAAATGTAACAATAAAGCTTTGCTGGTTAAGAGCATTTACACTAAGTGTAGTACGGAATATCATTTCCAGCACTGTCGCTGGTACATAAGCTGTTCAAACTGAGCCAATTTCCTTCTATCAATAAGTCAAGAAATACGATATAACTTTCTATATTCAGACTTAACGACTGCCTTCATGAGTAACGTTTATGAATTGTGTGCAAGTCGAAATCAAAGTTACCACTGTCTTAGCTAAGAGAGGCACGTACGACCTGTGATAAAATGCACTCCACGTGTCCCCGAAAGTAATGTGACAGCGCCAACTTTGTAAAAGTTAAGGAATCTATTCATAAATTGGAGCTGTATGAAATTAAATTGATGTCATCAGTTCACGAGACAGTGAAGTTTATGCAGCATTGTTTCTGTGCAGAATTTCTCAGATTCATTTAATTGAAAGTGGGTGGCCGTTTCAGTAACTTTATTGTTCTTCTTCAGGGCCCATTGCAACAGTCCACTAAGGCACAGATGACACAGGACGACTATCCACAAAACAAAATAGTTATAAACGAATACAGACTATACAAAATTCCTTTAGCAGGCATTATACATTTTCTTTCAACAGATAACTCGTCATGCATTGACCCTGCGCAAGGAAAAAAGTTTCTTTTGATGTAGATTTCGGAATTGGATGACACCCCATCATGTACTCCTTAAACATACGCAAACGTCATTTCCTTTGATAACGTATCTGTTTTCACTCTTAATGCCTGGTAGGAAGCGAAAACACCTCTTCACGTTGCATCCGAAAGTGGTCATCCGGTGGTGATGGGCCTTCTTCTAGAGCACGATCCTGACTCATCAGCTGTTGATCGGGTACGTTATGCATATGCCTTTTTGTAAATACGCTGACAGATATACCTTTCGTCATGATGTCAATTTTGGATGCAAGCAGGCTTTTAAAACGCGCCTTAAGAACCTAGTATTTTTGAGTTGCATGTGCTCTGTATAGATTTGCCTATTAAGAAACGTGACAGAAAGTGAATAGGTCAACCCATAAGCAATTGCTCCAAATTGGAGACGAACAATTCGGCATCTGTCTAATCACTTGCAGTAACACATATGTTTAAACCCGCAAAGTTAAAAAAGTAACCTTATGAAATCTGAAGCTCAATTCACAGGATATGTAAACCCCGCAAATTAGCATATTGACTGCGTTTTTAACAGCGATCAGTTGGTGGTTTTCCGATTATAACGTTGCCTCAATGTATTTTCCCATAAAGAACCAAGATGACCGAATCTCCTGGGCCTGGTCTCTAATATTTGTACTCGAAACGAACTTGAAATTATTTTTGACAATTTCTCTGCTCCTTTTATGCGAACTCAAGATAAGTGGTTATCCGGCTGTGTTCGAATATATTATAATATATGCAAATGAGTTTCTAGTCCAAGTTTGCAAATGAAGAGCCTTATATTCGTGCTACTAGTTCGAGTAAAAACTCAAATTTCGTGCTTAAACTCGAACTTTTAGCCTTAATGTTGGGTTCATCAGGTGCAAACTAGGACTAATAAACTACCTAAGTCATCATATACTCGGGCATTGAATAATAGACAATTATCTTGAGTTTGCACAAAAGTAGAGTAGAAATTGCTAAACATAATTCCTCGTTCCATGTCGAGTAAAACGATTAGGAATCGTGCCCTGTTCTCCATCAGTACGGTGACGTCACGCTTTCAATCTGTATTACGCAATTGCCATCTCTCCCGCTTTTGTCGAGAGTTTTCCCACTTTTTGAAGACTTGACCTGCCGTCTCGCTACACCCGCAAAATATCCTGCTGTTTGACACACTACGAAATTGGCTTATTATCATATTTTTCTGAGATATTCCACGCAATACAAAAAAGCTGTCAGGGAGTTTCTGGGGGTTGCAGTACCCGTAATTTCCCCTTCGAGCAAAAATAATAAACACTGACGAGGCGTTTTTACACTGTAGATGCTGCAGCGGCATTTCATCTTTATGTTTTCGCATAGACCCAAATGTCCCGATTTATATGCACAAACTATTAATCTGTAAGCAATTACTTATTGTAAATTATTAGTGGACTGGTATGCGTAAAGTGAAACTCATTCAAGAGTTTAATTTGAATTTGAAAATTGTTTGTTCCTTAATTAAATAAACTGATATTTGTTCGTGGTATGAGATGGCAGACCGTCGTTGCTTGTGACCCCACCAGGTGGAATGCAATGTCACTTTAATATTTGTGCTGTCAACTTTGTTAATTGACGTTTTGCAGGATGGCAATACGGCACTGCACTTCGCATCCCGACGTGGTGTGTTAAAAGCGGTGGTGAATCTTCTAAACAAAGGCGCTGATGTTCAAGTGGCAAATAATGTAGGTCGCGTTTGAGCCTATTCCAGTTATTCAATTGTCGTACTTCATTAATAATACATTGAGTTAAACACACCTGTGACGTTATGTCAGTTCTTAAACTGTTGGTGACAATGACGTGATGTTTGTAGGATGCAAGAAGTGTGTGCTGGAATGGAGTAGGAGTACCGTGCGCTCGTCTTGTAAGAACACAAGATCTTTTCCCATTAAATTAAACCCGGTATGAAGTACTACCGAAGGTAGACGTAATCTACGAAGTTAATGTGTGCGTTTGCACTAGCTTTGGAATTTAATAGACTTCAGAGTTATCTCCAGGTGACGCTATCGCCATCGAAGTTATCGCAAGGTGGGTTGACATGACCTTTACCATTGTCACAGCAGTGAACCCTTCCGATAACTTCGATAGGCACCGAAACTGGCCGTTCCCACTGTAAGGACGCGTCGACGTTTCACTGTGAAATCCACTTGTTCTCAGCAAAGTACAGTTGAGCTGTTGACTTCTATCCGAAGACCGCATTTAAGCGTTCCCTGATCGGCGCTGTCTTAAACACGCGTAGGTGTATAGAAAAATGTCTCCAATTTTTTCCTTTAACTTATAAAAAGTGAATATTTTCTGAAAGTAGAAACTATGGAATTAATATTATTGGCTTTTTATCCATCTGCCACTAATTGGGTCACGTAACAAAATGAAAAGTACATCCGAAACAATCGAATTGCATTTGGTATCAAATTTCAAAGCTAAATTTCAAAAAAATGATCGTGTCCAAAATTATCGTTTCTTTTTCGCTTTATACATCCAGATTTTTTCATCAAAATAAATGTTTTATTTCGATGGCTCGTCGCGTAGCCGGAGGATGGGCGTTTTAAAGAGCAACACCTATCGGCGATTTCGAAAAAAAATGCATAAAGCGTCACGGTATATTAAAGTTTTGTGGCAATCTGATCAGTCATTTCTGAGACGTTATTTTCCGAATTTAGCAAAATTTGGACATTTTTATGGTCCACCAGAAACCTTAATCGTGCGTCGGTGAAACTGAAGTACTGTGGTAAGGACATGGAAGCAAACTGGTCGTCTGCAGTTGTCTGCATCCAGTCAATGTTACATATCTCCTGATACTTGTGTAAAATTTTTGCCAACATCCTAATTTGCATGACGGTTTACTAACTTTCCCTTTATTTTACATGTATTGTAGAAAGAGCAAACACCTTTGCACCTTGCATCGGAAACAGGTTCCCCGCATGTGGTCCTTCTTCTTCTAGAGAAAGGCGCTGATGCAACAGCCGTTGATCAGGTAAACGTTACGCACCTGGTTTTTTACTTGGTGTAATTAAATTTCCTAAAGTATTATGCTTTGCCATAGAGTTTGTATTCTGTTTTTGTTTTTTGTACGTTTGTTTGATCGTACGCTACAGATCCCACTTTCTACTGGTTGACAGGAAATTCATACACAACATGTATCTAGTTGAAATTTCGAAGCTTAGAGTTTTGGGCAAAAGGAGTCAAAAGGTGACATTGTCTCGGACAAATTTCAAATATTCTCTTCGTGGAGCTCTAGCTCTGCGGTTCTTTGAAGGACTCTTCGGAAGGCTGATATGTACGATATACCTTATCAAGGGGTGTGTCTGATGTGTGCCTTCTGTTTCTCGCTACCACCTACCGTTGTAGAGTTATTCAAGAGTTTCTGATGGCTTTTCCTTTACCTTGTGACTTATGGTTTCGTAGCTCCGGCGTCCTTTGGCTAATCTGTCTGAAATTTGGAGTGTGAATAGATCTTGTGCTACAAAAACCTGCAAACATTTTTGCCTCCAACATATCGTTCTCGGGTTATTCGAGACTTACTGGTGTCTGAGGTTCGGCATCGGTACGTCTACCAGGCTTAATGGATCGAGGTCTACTGTTTTTAGTTCAACCTGGACGCAAGATGTCGCTGTGGCGGGACCTGTTTCAAGAAAAGTGATTGAAGACTTAGACAGAAAATTGGTATTTCGCTCCCACTTAACCGTTGTTGACAAAAGGTTCAACGAAGCAATTATGAATACAACACAGCCTAGAAATGATTTGTGGAAATTGTCTCAGGGACTACCAGTTGTGTGTAAATACTCAGAGACTTTGCAATTTTGCTCAATTGAGATTTAATTATTTGTTCTAGAACGTAAGATCAAATTTCTGAGTTAAATCTCGAGACATTTTTCATAAAACAGACCTCAAGGCAAACTTTCGGAGACGCAAAAATCTCGTGTAATCACGTACTTTGCTTATCCTACATGGGGATTTGTTGTGAAAACTTGAGTGTTCTTACGTATTCGTGAGAGATTTTTGCTCTACGGAACGTACACCTGCCTCAGCACGTTGACTTTACGTCACAGAAAGTGAACACGATGAAATACGTAGACTTGACAAACAGTGCATGCATACGTACTTAAGTATTTGTGATGACGGCGCTGTCAAACGTTATACTGTAGGATGGCAACACGGCGCTGCACATGTCATCCAGCCGTGGTAGTCTACAAGTTGTGGAACTTCTTCTCAGCAAAGGCGCTGTACTGGAAGCGAAAAATAAGGTTTGGAAAATTGTTTCAGGAAGTTTTTTTAACATAACAATCGTTAGGGCTGGCATTTGGTTTATACAAGGGTATACATACATAACCAATGCATATTTCAAAGATCAGTTAACAGAAATCCAAAACTTTGGCTTTTCACACAACGACGTTTTGGCATAGAGGAACTGGTTTGTATTTCATGTCTTTGAAACTACGTGTACAGAACGTGTCTGACACACTTTCTTACCCAAAGCACTGAGACGCAATAGGAAATGTAATATGACAAAGTTACGTTTTTGTAAATTTTCAATTTGGCAATTTTTGCAGATGTGCTGTTACCTTTTCTTTTGTCATTGTGAACAACTATAACATAACAACTATGTACTGCTATAGGGTTGTTGTATGTACATGTACATAATGAATTTTACTATGAGAAATTGCCTACTCTGAATTTTTATCAGTGGATAGTGGTATTTGCGTGGGTAGGGTGAAACGTCCTTCTTGTGCACTGCTTTTTAATATTAAACTTGATCTCACTTTTTCTTTTGGTTATCCGACAAGTTGTCCGATATATGGAAAAAGCGGACAGAATGTTTCTGCTTGAAAATAAAGAAAACGATCAGAAAGTAGACTTGGTGGTCCTATAGATCCATTGAATGAAAATAAGTATTCTTGTCTGAATGCGCGGCATCGTTTCTTTAATAATTGTGACGTTGACATTTTTAACCGATATACTGTAGGATGGCAACACTGCACTGCACATGTCATCCAGTCGTGGTAGTCTTCAAGTGGTGAAACGTCTTCTCTCGGCAGGCGCTGTACTTAATGCCGTCAATAAGGTATGCCAAAAATGTTCCAGAAAGCTTTCTACCACATAAGAAGTTTGCACCAGCATTCAATTTACTTCAAATTTTTTAAAATATACTCAAAACATACGTCAAAAGTAGTTTAAAGGATCCCGATTTCGTACTTTCACAGACCGCAGTCCTACCACCGAGGACTTGGTTCGGCTTTGGTGTCGCTTTGAAAGACAGAAACGTGCTGTCTTTTTTACACACCTCATGCTTATATAACCGTCTGCAAGCTGCTGAAATTTGCACTTCCTGGCAGTTTGGACGATCAGCTTCGACACCCATTTCCTGGCGATAGGAAATTAGCGCCATCTGGCGTAGTTCTGCTACTACTGCTTCATTTGTCGCCGTCGTGGTGGGGTGGTTTCTCCCAATCGTAGCTACTATCATCCACGTTCTGATGTTCGAACATCAAGTTTCTTCTCATGTGTAATTTACACCTCCAAAGTAAAACCGTCCTATCCCTTGTTTCTATTGGAAATGGTGAACAATAAATCCACAGGAATTTCCGAGACAGTCCGATACTGCCTCGGCGGCTGAAACTGGTGCCGCAACAAGGAAACTTCACGAGTCTAGTCTGAGGCAGTAACGTGCTGTCAATTGTTGTCAAGCTTAGCAATCATTTTTAATGTTAGTAAAGAACAAGGTGAGGCTGCTCTTTAATAGAAATTGTCCTAATTCAAAAGGTGATTATAGACAGGCTCGGGTTTGTTACACTTTCGCAGTTGCCGAACAGAATTCTAGCCACTGTTTAAGACCTCGTTTTCTATTCTCAGGCTGAAACATGGCCTCCAGCTGTCATTTCCATCGGAAATCATTCGCTTATTTTCATTTCCTAAAATTCGGCTTCAGGTACTGAACTCATTACTTACACAAATATGTGCATTGGTTATTTGAATGGGGCTGCAACCCAAGTCCCACACCACGTGATGCTCTTCTTAAACCTTATCCAACATTTTCCATCCAGATTTCGGGATTTCTATTTTTGTAGGAAGCGAAAACACCTCTACAACTTGCTTCCGAAAACGGAAACCCGGAAGTGATTAGTCTCCTACTAGAGAAGAGCACTGATGCAACAGCTTTTCGTGAGGTCAGTAAAACCCATATCACTGCGGTCTGCAAATACAAAGAATTTAATATAAGAATACATCAAACAGAAGGGCGTTGAATTACTGCGACCTCAACTTCCGGTTTCTTCCAAAATGACGAGCATTACTGAAAAATCTCCCCGAACACTTGTTGTTTTAAACGAATACTAAACACTTGTTGGTGATTTTTTAAAACACGATTTTCACGTGTTCAGCCAAATCTGGTTCAGCCACGTGCTACTGCACATTTAACACCTACCCTGACAAATAAAAACGTTATTCTAGTTAAGCACTTCCTCATTGGCTGCTTTTTGATACATTTTTCCTGTTGAACCGGACCAGCCGGCTGATGCATCTGATTGGTTCCAGACAACGACTTCTGGTTAAAAAGACATGTCACGTGTTTCAATCACGAGCTGACCCTAGCGAACCGGTGGAGTGACATGTGCACGCATTGGATTTTGTGGTTCAAAGTGAACGGTCCTCAGCGGAGCCATTAATTCCTTCTCCTAGGGCCTTCATGTATATAACTGATTTGCATGATTTTTTTACTGTGCTTTAAAGCGTGTTTCAAGACTTGTGGGGGGTTTTGAGAGGTTTACTGAGCACTGAAATTTGTCATTCTGTAGTAACGTCACCTAGTCGCACGTAATTTACGATATTATTTGTCACATTTAACCCCATGGATAGGTGGACGCAGGTTGTTACTGACCGGTGTTAACAGCTAGCTTTCGGTGCGACTATAGACTGAAGACTGGTTAGATTTTACTTTTCCAAAACCTGCTGTCTCTATAGCTGGCCCTCTATTGACAAAAGCTGTAATTACAACTGTTACTTCAACTCAGCTCAACTTCAGCTGACCCGAGCCCAATTATTTATAGTCTATTACAATGTTCTGGAAATTCTTACCTGTAAACAAACACTTTCTGGAACTTTTCAAATTTGTGTAAATGTAACAAGGCTCTAGAATGTTCCAAACTGGGTGATGGAACATTCTTCTACCTTGACAATAACGAAACTAAATGATTTCAATAACGATAAACTGGCGCTCTTGGCTTTCTATAGTACACAAATCACATCATCATTAGACCAACCCCATGGAACATCAGCTCTCCTGGAATGTTGTCTAGTATGCTATTGTAAACAAATTACACCATCGCGGTCCTGACCCATGAGTCACGTCAATCTAGTGCTGTCTGCTAGTAAACAAATAGAACAGCAAAATAAAGCCCAAACGAGTGTCACTAGCGCCAGCTATTGACAAAATGTGTAATTAGATTCACTGTCCTTTTAAGGGTCCGCACAGAGAAATAAATGAGACGAGAGTATTTATTACATTTAGGTGTACATTGTAATTTCTAGAGACCTCTAGATCTGCAAAAGCAGGTCAAGCAAACTGTGTCAGAGTCATCGGGGTTTGCCTCAAAAGTACAACAAGAGTCGATGGGAGCGACTGCAAGTTCATCTGATCAACACTTGAGTGTTGATCTAGAGGATATCGTAAAAACACCAGGAAAAGACCTACGTGATAACGTGTGTAATGACGCGTACGATGGCACTCTGAAACAGCACACAGGAATTGAAGACATGACGAAAGGAAGGGAAGCGGACGCCATGCACTCTGGTAAATTAAGATAGAGGAAAGTAACTGTAGTATTTCGCATCAAGTAAAACACCAGTCACACTGACTTTTTGAGTAATTCAATTTCCAAAAGAATTTTTTGCATGGGAAAAAGTACATTCGTCTTCCTTGCCAAGGAACCCAAAGAACCGCTAATTTTTGCTGTTACTGTTCAACCTTGATGTTTTTGTTACTTTTATCTGTGTTTTATGTAGTTATTGGATTTTTTATTTCGCCAACAATTCATGGCTTCCACAGTAATGTCAATGCAAGATATGGTCTGTAAGGCTGAGGGAGGCCAAGGGGGCCATTGCCGATTCCACTTGCCAGTTGGGGGGATGGGAATATTTGATGGGTAAAATTCTGGCTATCCCCCTAACTCAAAATCCACGATCCGCCCCTGCTTGAGACATCTCATCCTAACGCATTAAAGTTCTTTGCCCGCGCGTGGCTTCTACCAGGCAACAAACATTTTTTTCTCTAGTGCACACTGTGCCCCTCTCGTGGACGCAGGTTCTCTTCTTCTGGGCCACTTTTTGCGACTTCTTAGTGCACGGACCAACCATGTTCACGCGCATAAAATCTCTATGCACCAAATAACTACGAAAATTCTCTACTTGTTAACAAATTCACGTTAATTTTCTATTATTCATTTTAAGTACATACGACTTAATCAACAGTGTTCCTTTTGCCATGGTAAAATAAAATAAAGATGGTATTGTATGAACTTAATTCCCCCACTGTTTATAATTTTATACATCCACTCAATAAATTTGAACATGTGGTAAAATGAACACTTCAATACCGTGTGTGCTTACATTAAATTTAGGCCGTAACATTTGTGGCACAACGCTTTGTTTCCAGTAATTGAAAGAGGCTTGGAGGATTTTTCGAGCACAGAATTTAGCATTATGAGGGTGGAACAGCCTTTGTTGGTGCAGGCTGTTTTGGAAGAATTTGACGAAGGGACAATTTATTTGCATCCCCAAAGAATTTGTGTGCACACTGAACACTCCTTCAAAGTACCCGTGGAAATGAGAGTGGACGTCAGTGCCATAGTAAACCACCTGAATGGTTTCTGTAATGTCTCTGACTTCTTCATATTTCGGAAGTCTAAAGATGAAGTGACAGACATTACCAGTCAGAGTGAAGTACAGCTGCAAGGCTCTGATTTAGTCTACTATTGTTCAAAGTTCTCAGAACACGTTATTGGGTGGACTAAATTTCGACGCAAGGCTTACGAATTCATACGAGGTTACTTAAAAAGGACTTTCAGGGTCAAGTTTTGTCCTTCTGCCTCAAAAGAGGAGTTCGAAATAGCTCTGAGCTTGCTTTGCCACTCGGATAAGGCAAGTTTTCTACAGCATCAGTGTGATTTTCAACACCCTAGCGAGTTGCATAGCCAGCAGGAAATTATGTTCTCCGCTCAAATCACCTGCAGTGAAGGAGTGTTGGAAAAGAAATCAAGCCCGATGAAAGTGGACAGAAAAATATGTGAGAGAACGGGTATGCTCATTGATGACAGGCATTTTGTTGGCACAAAAAAACTCAGCAGCGAAGTGCTGATGAAAGTGTTCCAGATATGGAAAAGGAAGAAAGAAATCCTCTTGTTTTCAAGAACCGTAAAAGTAAGTTTTATTTGACACAGGTATACCGTCAAATAGATTGAGTCAGTCTGATATAATAGTCCATGAAAAGTGACTTAAGACCAAAAATTTGTGTCTTAGTTAAACTCAAAATTCGGACTACGTTAAGGTTGAAAGTGGACATTGCTGAAAGTCCGTAACATGAACTCAAAAGTCCTTTATATGAATTCAAAGTTCGTTACATGAACTCAAAGTCGCTTTTTGGTCGTGGTCTTGCCTTACCCCAGGTTTTGACATATAAGGCAATGACGACAGTTTGAGTGGCCGATTTTGTCCTTATCACTGGTCTGGGTCAATGAAAGCCCTTGTTTTTACAGCAGTCTTAAGACACCTAAAAGCATAACTGACAAAAAGTACACTCGATGGAGTTTCTCTAAGAAATTCAACAAAACCATATCTTTCTGCTTTGCTACGTCTACCGGAAAAGAGTGAGATGCCAAAAAATGATCAAACATTGTAGGCCTAACTGCCCTGGTGCCCCGTTGTAAGAGAGGGGAGCAAAATCCGAATGCTCCTTCACTCTAGATTCCAAAAGTTAAATATGCCCTTGCCAACTAGATTTTTTTTAAATTTGCACTTGTCTGAAAGGTACCTGAATTCGCCCCAAGAATTCAAGTCTGAAAAAGGATGTGCTCTGATGGCGGCACTTCCGTATCCGGGTAAACAAGAACAAAGGTCAAATTTTTTGATTCATTTACACAAAATAACTTTAAAAGATCATTGAATGCGATTCGTGGGAATCATATTCCCTTTAGTCCATAAAACCGTCAAACCTGGCTCACCAATTTCTTAATTGCCGTGCGCACCTGTAAGTCCCTAACCGTGGTATTAGATCATAGGTGAGCACGCAAACTAGGCCTACGTTCTAATCACTTATTACGAATTGAAAAAAGTAAGCGAGGCAGTGTGTGAAATACGGTCTCAAAGTTTTAGCCTTGAAACGCTAAGCGGAGATTTATTTACAACAATAAAGATATCGTTAACTTACGAATACTCTGGTATGGCTGGAAATATCATTTCCCAAATGCAGGTTGGCTTAGTCGGATTGCATTGTCAGTACAAGTCTAGGCCGCTTTGCCGACTCTTGGATCGGAAAGAGACGATCTTCAATTTGACATCATTTAGGGGCATTAGATGGCGAAAAATATCATCAAAATGTGTTACTTTGCAGTCAACAGTTATGGTAGTGATAAATTTTAGTCATTAAGAACAAAAATCTACTCAGTTATCAAGTAAACTTTTGAACTTAGACCGATCTCTGTCTTAATTTTGGTCTGAAGAGTTTTCATGAAACAGCGCTGACATTTTGATGTTAAGTTATCCCGATTTCAGGCTCGGTTAAAACAAACAATTATTCATGAAACGTGCCCCTGGTGGTGTTTTGACCACGATGTAATGATAAAATCATATTCCCTGTGCTTGTTTGTTTGTAGATCGACGGAAATAAAGAAAGCAGGCAGTGTTACTCGGAATTATCCAATCGTGGATCTTTTGGTGGGAGGCGTTCGTCACTTGAAGAAGCATGTACGGTTTAGTTAGATCACTCTAGCGATACCACGATTGAGGGGGGAGGCGGGGGATGACGGGCGGCACAAATGACGGAAGACGGCACAAAATTGGTGGCGAACAGCTCGTGAAATTGGGTGTCGAGGGTGACCAGAAATGTTATTTTCCGCTCCTGAGGGTATTAATCCCTTTGCATTGGTATAGATAATTACATAGATGTGCACGAGATGTACATGTATAGTTGGCTTCCCTATTGTATTACCCTGGAACTCAGGGAGACTAGGGTCAGGTGTTACAAGGAAGCTAACTGCGTGCAGAGTTGCTCTGTTTCAGATTGTTATGGCATCAAGACTACAGACCAAAAGCGGTATTTGTTAAATCTGTCTTTCAATTAATATGCGTTTTCTCTTTGTAACCACCCAAACAAAAAGATCATGTCACGAAAGGAAAAGGAAAGCAGAACTCAACCGAAAACTCGTACTCTCTTATTATGGTACTTCCCTACGTCTGTCGTATATCTCACCCGAAGCGTAGGTCACGCTTGTTCGTTTACCACACTTTGCAAGGAGTTTTGCTCCAACCTTCTAAGTGCTGTCGAGGTTTATAGAGTATTTTTTGTTTCAGAGAAGAGGGTGTGAAAGTCGTGTTTAAGTATCCGTTAGTAAGTCAAAACCGGGTTTGGTATCCCTTTAACGAGAACGACATTACTTGTATTAGATTAATTGGTGTTTAAGTGGGCTTATCGTTCGCAAATGACGACAGATGCGTGCAAAGTATTAAGCAATAATCAAAAGAAATGTTTCCGATAAACTTTAAATGCTGTCCATCGTTACTAAATGCCACGTTTAACCTTCTCCTTAACATTTTAACAGGCAGTGGACCTGCTCGAGATTGCGGCAAACACTCTCTGTCGAGTCATCTACATCAAACAATTGTGGAGGCATCTGCGTCTGTCGCCCGAATTAATTGGTCGAACGGAAGCTGCGGCACTGGCTTCCGAGTTGGAAGACGATACTTAATGACCAATTACCACGTAGTAAAGGAGCCCGATGTAGATTCTGACGATGGTAACAACTTTTGGAATTTCGGGGTTTGCAGTTGGCCCCATGTAAAATACAATCGATGCGGTCTTTAATTGAAATTTCTTTCGTGTTGTTATATATATCAGGGAGTAGGTTTGGTTTTAATTCAAATTGAAATTCTGTGAACACTAGTGTCGCTATGTACTCACGAAAATTCACAATAGAACAGAAGAAAACCGGACCGATAAATCAAGTAAAGTCATTGCTTGCTATTGGCGTGGGATGAAATAACACAGAAGTGAAATATTTAACACCAGTCACGAGAATACATCTGACAGTTATATGATTCTTTCAGCACAGTTAGTGGGAGAGGATATCTAGCACTGCTATTGGTCTGTTACTGAACAGTTTAACGGCCACAATTTTACGATTTCAAGTTTCGAATTTGGCAGTACTTCAAGTGACCGAATAATAGTGCTGATAAAAAATTTAACATCGTTCTCATCTTGAGCAAACATTTGTTGAAAGGTGGACATTTGAACTCCTGGAAGACCAACAGGTGACTTTCGAAATAACTGCGCCATTTCAAAATTCACTAAACCTCTAGATGGCGATCAGGTCTTTGGCAGACAGGAGTTCAGCGCCACCTACAGATCCTCTGTAATGCGGACGGGAGGTTTCAACCTACTGGTATAAACAGCGTTTTAACACTTTTCCTACTAAATTATAATACAGGCAAATTTTCACTGCTGTGCAGTGGGATGTACCAATGCTTAACGAAAAAAGGCAAACCTTTTGAAATGTCAACAGATGAGCAACGATGTTCTGTTCCATATATTTAACACTGGGAAGGTATATCTGCGACAAAGCCATTGGTTGCCGCTCATAAAGTATGAGAATTTCGACCACAGCCTGTGTCAAAAAGCTAAATTAATGAACTTTAACTAACCAAACAATGGGAGGGGCAGCTGACAGAGAACTTTACTTCTCTGTTTTTCCGTTTTTATACTTATGAACCACTAACTTGTAATTGAATTTCTCTCCACCAGATCTGAGTCGCATCATTCGGAAGTCACTTTCGTATTCTCATTATGCTAGAGTGCACCAGTATCAAAAGTCCCCTGTTGAATAATCCTTGTGCGCTAATCACTGACCAGTGGTCCTTCGTGTACACTTGACACTGAGCGAGCGAAGTTTCTGCACTTTATGTGTGGGTTTGCGTTGCCCTATATCTTCTTACAGCTGATGGCAAAATGAAGTCCTTCTAGGCCACTTTTGTGGGCAAATAATGTAATGAAAAAACAAAGATGTAAGGGATTGTTATACTTAGGGTTTTGAAGAGTCTCGATATGTTCCGTTTCATTGTTGCTTCAGATGAAGAAAAAGAAAGGAGAAAATATGGAAGAAGTTGTTTGTTCAACTTCGACAGGACGTTTCAAGAAGATGATGAGCAAAGATACAGAAAATTTGGGTTCACTGCCAACCCAATCATTGCTTGGAATAAAGAATTGGATTATGCTATTCTAGAATGTGCGTGTGAAACATCCTCGTTGCCAAAACCCATAAACAGGTTTATGAAACTTGGCATGCACGAATATGTAATTTTCGCGGGCCACCCTAAAGGCGAAGCGAAAGTTGTTGATTATGGGTGCAAAGTAATTCACTTGGACCGCGAGGAGCTTCACCGAGAGGTAACTCTTTATCTTTATCTTCTTTGGAACACCTCGGATATTTTCGTAGCCTCAAATTTCCCGTCGGATATGAACGTTATCTGCGCATGTAGAAGCGTCTGTCATACAGCAAATCAATATCAAGTTTGAAAGTCACATGACTTGCTCCGTGACTGAAGTTCGACTATGCGCAAATAGCGTTCACTTTTGAGGGCTTCTGGAACTCCTCTGGTATCATAAAAACGATGGTCAACGTTACCAAAACTGGCGAGGTCTATCTCGTGATCGAAAAGAACGGCATGAAATCACTGAACACGTTGTTGCTACGGAAATAAAGATAATATATACATTCTGAAAGTCTATGGCACTGGAGAATTAGTTGTGAAAATTTCAAAAACATGCAAGGCTACGTTTATGAATAACACCTAGTTCATATTATTTTGCACGAGTCGCAACTGTAGACTATTTTCAGGTTGTTGTAGACGTTGTCAACAATTTGTGGTATTTGTGCACACTATGTAGAAACGAGTTCATACTGTCAGAAAAAATAACCCATTTTCATGCACTGATTGTAGCAACTTGTGAACAGGTGCTACAATTCTTGTGTGGATCAGCTAGGAGTCACATGCCAATCTTTCACATTTTTATCACTCCTTCACGTTTTATTCCAATCTGTCATGTTTTATGTCAATCTTTCACGTGTTCTGTCAATCTTTCAAGCTTAATAACAAATTTTCTCGTTTTACGCCAATCTTTCACATTTTTGCACCTCTTGGTGACCAAAGCTCACAAGACAGGCATTTACACCAAGCTGGCAAAAAATTGAAAAACAAAGTAGCGATTACTGTTGGGAACGTCAGCATTCCAAAACATACTCTGATTCTAACCCAGCTCATCTCATCAGGAAAGTTACACTTAAATTTCACATTTACTGCAGGTTACCATCTAACCCTTACATCTGCGATCTCATTTTATTATTTGCATAAAGAATTTTTGTTCCAGTAACATCATATGTTCAACATCCTGTTCAATTAAAACGTTTTTTCCTACAATTAAGTAATCAATTGATGTCTACGTACCCAGATACATGATGCGAGAAACTTTGTTTTATTATGGTTGATATATAAAACAGGCAACACTGGTCCAGTCGGGATATTTTTTCTGACTATCATAAGTAAAATCAAAGATTAATACTAGGTAAAATTTTTGAGCCAACCAAAATGGGCTTGATGAACAGTAGTAATTCTATACATGTAGGTGTTATTATTTACAGTATCGGGCGCTTAGTGAGTGGTCCCAGCAGACTCTTCGTGTGAATGCCTATCCAAAGCATTTTCTGGATTCAAGACGAGTTTTGTATCATGTTGGAAAGGATTTCGTTGGAGGAAGTTCTGGGTCTCCAGGAATGGTTGGCGACGCAGGACAGAATGCCTGTGTGGCAGTTCTTCACGCGTTTCAGTTCCCAAACCTCCCACCGCATGCTGGGGCCATGTCTATACCTCCAGACAAAACAGTTGAACAAGGCGTACGTATCGAAGAAATTTACAAAGACCTGAGAGCAAAGCATCCAGTCCTTTGTAAAGAAGTTTTTCCTGGAAACGAACCCAAATAAGCGGCACCTTAGTGGCATGAACACAGTTTCAAGTAAGAAACTTGTTAAATGATATGCAGTAAAAACTAAGAAATGCAGGAAATCCAAAGAAGATGAAACGTGAATCTTTCATCAGGCGAAATATTGGAACTAAAGGTATGCATGAAACATGAGTCATCGCCAGACAGGTTACTTAAGGCTGTTCTCAAATGATGCGGTGGTAGAAGAGTCATGTCGTTGTTTGTGAGTCACGTGTTTGTGAGTCACGTGTTTGTGGGCAGTGTGCTGAAGGACTTTGTTTGAAAGCTAACACAAGTTTTAAGTTTACTATTTCGGGGTTTATTTTGATGCTTCAAAAACCAATTGTGGGTGTTTTTACAATATAGACAAATTCACCCAACGGTAACACAAAACTATGCAGAAACAATGTCTCAGTAAAGTCAGGCAAGGTTTATTTGTAACAAGAGACAACCAAACCCAGGACGTCCACGGTCATTATGATGCTGTCTCCACTTTCACATTAGAAAAATTGGTGAAGCTGATATGTGCGCGAGGTCAAAGAAACCAGGGTGGCTACGTCCACTCGGTGGGTTTTCAAATTCGTCATATTCGCCTAATGTTTGTGATTTCCAATATGCACATAGGAAAGCCAAAAGTTTGTATTTACTCTCAGCGCCTTCCCCAAAGTTTATACTTTCAAAAGGCAGAGCTATTATGGTAACGGATTTTTTGGAAGTCTGGGACGGGCGCGTACCCAACGGTCGATCGCATCACACTGTAAATGGACAAGGAGCTACAGTGACGTTGGATTCCACCTGTAACTATCAAGTGAGACATCCGTGGATCGTAGACATTATAGTAAATGGTTTACTGCCTGCAATGGAGTGATTGCGTACAACACTTCAGTATCGTCATCAAGTTTTTCAAGCAGTGTATCTTTCAACGCAAACATTATGCTCGTCACGCCCTAGTCAGGCCTCTCACCCTGCGGCTTAATGGTGCAGAGCGCTGTGACAACTGAAACACCATAGCAGTATTGCGGGTTCAATGCACATCCTAAACACATTGACGCATCATATATTTTCAATAAATTTTAATAACAGTAAAACCACTTTTATCACAGAAAAGCACTCACCTAACATCCGGGAGATTGAAAAACAGTAATGGTTCCACGTGATTGCATTTGCATTACCAGCCTGGTCAACTGGCTGAGACAACTGGGACGTGTTTCACAAAGAGTCTCTTGACTACAGTTTCACAAAATTACTGAGGCTACATACAACTCGAGGACAAAACACGGAAATCCGTAGTTTGCTTCGGAGTAGACTTAAATCCAAAGGCAAAAGACAAAAATCAAATTTTGGCAATAGACATTTCGAGAAACAAGTCCCAAATCATAGTGCCGTCCCGGATTACACAGCGATAGAACCCTCCTTTGTTCCTGAGATAAAAAAGGTCGTGACCTCGTTTTGGAAATCAGGCACATTTTCGTGTCTCTAATTGATGTCGGGAAGGCGACTGATGAGTTTCACATCACACATTCACGGGTATTTTTCCCGTTTATCAAACTTTCTCACGTCGGAGTTGCAGTCCGCAGCACAGCAGTAATACTTCGTTGGACGAATATAGCAATGCAGCCGAGAAAAACTGATAAAGAATCAGACAAAAACAAATGACATTTGAAAATTCAATGGCACGTAAACGAAGCAACAAATGTGTCTGACGGATATTCGCGGCATTGTGGGTAAATACAGCGAGATTTATTGGTAAATGCCAAAACTCAAGTCATCAAAAACTAAAGCCTGTTTGTCGAATGAACTGGCGAAGACAATCAATTGCAACCACTGGTTTTACAAAACCAATGCAATCGCGATCATTTTGTGCACGGTGGAACCTCTGTTGGCAGCACAGCAACTTCTACAATAAATCCCCTTCTGGTCGTCCTCAGCTACATGTACATGTATAAGGTTGCATCACTCCCTCTTATGTAAACATGTCACTGCAACTGACGTCTTTTTATGAGCTCATTAGTATGGGTGTCCGCTGAGAACTGGTGTTGATCAACAGAGTGTATTGGAGAAATATAGCATTATGGCCTTTTCAAGATTATCTTTAATCGTCAACGTTCTGAGTTAAAAACATCGCTCTAAAATGGAAATGCACACCCTGAAACCGCACAGATCTTAGCAATGCCTCAAGTCGAAGTTGCGCCGTGGGTGGGCTTGTGTCGACTGGTAGGGTGAAATTGGCGAGCGGAGAACGTCCAAATTGGTGTCGTCTGTTGATGAATTGGAGACGATCGGGAACTGGTGGCCGCCCGACCGGTGGAGGAAATGCACTTACGCTTTGCCCCCCCCCCACTCCCCATTAAAGAAAACACTGAGTTTAGAAGTGCTGTCCGGGATATCATTAGTGCTATAGGCTATTCTGGTGAAAATTTTCTTTTTAGCACGGCTTGGTCTTTATATTATTAAAACTTACAATGGACAGTTTAACGGTCTATCAGATATGTTTGTCCACAGGAACTTGCGCTCGTTGATATCCCTGATTATACGGTCACAACTTAGCTGCTAAAACTATTTTGACAACACCGTATTCCGTTATCTCCCTATGCGGTATAATCAGAACAAAATTACATGTCATTATCTTGTAATATGAGACACCAAAAGCAATGCCAAATAACTATTTTTATAACTGAGCTTCGTTTCTTCGAATTCCCTCATCGTAGACTGCTTTTTCTCCGCACAGTTTGTGAGCGGACTCACAAAATGTCGATTTCCAAAAAAATGTTGTTTAGCAGATCTAGGGTAGCCGACTATTGGACGAGAGCGTCTCACCACCTGGTGCCTGGTTCAAGTTAGAACTACTGTCCAACGATGTTTCAAAAAGCGCATGTTCATCATTCATTCCCGGGGATTCTCCCATAATATGGCTGATTGCTCTCGTGCCATTTAAAGGGGTAGGGTTTTTGCCGATATTGGTATCGAAATAAGATACTTTGTGTCATTTTCACAATTTGTTGATATTGAAATGGCTCTACTTTTCATATCACGGATCGAGGCATACCTGTGCCCATTTCTTCTTAAGAATCCCGGTGAGTCACTCTCGCGACCCAAGCTCTGTTTTCGGTACTACGCTGGATCTAGCAAGTTTGTGTCTTCTGTGGTCCAAGCAATCACGTAAAACTTCGAACTTCGCTTGCAGATTGCAATAAATATAGTAACTCTAGCTAGGTTGCAAGTGGATACATGTAGACGTGTAGCTTGGAGCAATGTAAGTAAGTCGTCTGTGCGCGTTTGCCACGCATGCAGAGTTCGTGCCAAAAGTCCAGAAATCAATAATATATTTGCATGTAGGTTGGTTGGTTTGTGCTAGAAAAATGTTGATTCTTTGGAACACCCAAGAACAACCTTAAGGGACATTAGCGTTATTAGCACTCATCTCCCACCTGGTGGTGTTGAAAAGCAAAATGGCCGTGTCCATGCCCGTGCATGTTGTGTTACGAATGTCGGCACAAATCGAAAATAGCGTACAAGGATCATCCCAAAAATTGTATCGACTGGTACTTCTTCCATTTCCGACCTGAAACCTTTCATAGAGTCCCAAGCCCCCAGGTCCTAACCGTGTTGCACTTTGTCCATAATATGAGCAAAAAAGTCATTAATAGTCATACAGGTTTCGTATTATGATATCGTTTTATTACAATTCAATGAAATCATCCCAAGTAATTTTCTTCTTTAACACAGCGCCTTGTTCTGATCGTCTGCTCAACCTTCTGCCGGCAGTACAAGTAGCAAAAGACAATTTGTTCCGTATGTTACTAAATTTATAAAAGTTGCTATGGTACAGTGGAATAAAGCATTAAATTCTGCAACGAAATATAAACAGATACTACCGCTTAGTACTCAGAAGATACGTGTAAATGTTCGTCTTGAAAACAGTTTTAATCTCGGGCTTGACTCTCGCTTAAATCAACTTGAATATCACTTATAGTATAGTGATTTTTAAGCCGCACAAGCAACCAGTTCCAGAAATAACGTACCCAAGTGCACATATGTAAACTAATACAATAGAGCACTGCCATATTCAAGTCATTTATGAAGCAATTTAGAAAGTTAAGTAACGTTGATAAGGAAATTCGATTCAAATTTAAAACAATTTTCAGTTCAAAGTACAGCACATGTCAAAAACCAGTAGAGCGGAGAGGACATGTAGGACGTTACTTTTAAGCTTTTAATTTTTTACAATATTAAGTACGTGTGACGATATTTTTTTCATTTCTAGTTAACTTTAAAATCGATATCTTGCCTGTTTATTAAAAAAAAAGATTTCCTGGACCTATCTCAACCGCTGAGAAATTTGTATACAACTTATTGAAGTTCAAAGCTAACAGAGCTGTCACTCAAATCAAAGGTACCGCCAGGCATGAGCAGTTCCATATGTTCCCACAATTCACACTTCCTTCCATTCACTGACACTAGAGGCAACGAGGAGCACGAAGCCGAAACACAGTTTTGATTTGGACAGAGTTGTGCGTCTGCGTAAATAGGACCGTTGATAACCTGTGACGAATGCGCCGATTCGCCGCACTGCGTCTTGCACCTTGTTTTCGGGAACACAGCAAGTTGTGAAAAAAGTTCAATCCTCATCCAATTTCATTAAATTCATTGGTAACTTGACGTTTCGCTGTTTCTGTCTAGTGCTCACTTATAGTCGAAGCTGATTTAATGGTGCAGTTGTCTCCCCTGGTAGGGGTTCAAAAGTTGTGTACCACCATGTATTGTTGGCCTATTTAACGTCGACTCGGACTCGGACCTAGTTTGACATGGGGCATTGAACTCCGACTTATTAAGTTAACTACGCACTATAATTTCAGTTGACATTGAGTGTGAATGCTGAAATAGTGAACGTGGTTAAGACATATACAAGTAGTTTAGCAAAATGTACAAGTTTTCACAGAACAATCAAGCGAAAATCTTGAGACTGACGATTTGCGATGTTTTCGACTTTTGCTCGGCTTCAGCAAATCATCGACTTAAGTTGAACTTAGGAACACGAGTTCTCGAAAACGGCTGTGTAGATTTCACTGAAACGTTCCAATTTTAATATTCATTAACCAGTCTCGAAAACGCTGTTTTTAAACGCCTAGCCTTATTGTACTGTGCCTAGCCTTATTGTACTGTGCCCAAAACGAAAATAACCGGTGTTTTCTTATAAACATTTCTTAGGTTTTGAGAGTTAATTTGATGTAGAAACAAAACTATAAAATAAGTAATCGAAAATCCTTAGCTGCGTTTTGAGAGATATTAGCAAGTTGTCATTAAAGGTTTCTTTATAAAATCGATTACGGGTAATTGTGCTAAGAATATACCTTTGCTAAAAATGAAAATTTGACTTAAAAGGTGTCCATGTTATATTAACAATGGCACATAAGTATAAAGTGTACTTTAATAATACCTGATCTTACGTCTTTCAGAAAATATATTCTATGTATTTTACTAGTTGACAAATAATAGTTTTTTCTGTAATTGACTTTGAATTAACATTCCTTATTAAGGTCTTGCATTACCTTAATAATTTATATAAATCTAATTAAATTTAAACCTGAGTTGCATTACAACATTAACTCAATGTGAGATCAAAGCAAAAGTTCAATCAAAGAACCTCGCTGAGTAATCATTGCCATTAAACAATAATGTTTTCATCTCCTATCGCTTCAGTTTAGATTGTCAATAAGTGTGTTTTTCACAACTTCCCAGTAAAGATTTGAGCTATTTTAACTAATTGTGCCGCATTGTACGGTTGTTTACCAATGGCAGATTTAGAGGGTCGCCAAGGGGGCCATGTCCAACCTAACATTCTCTCAGATTCAATTTGGCAGTTCGTGGGTGCGAATGTCTGACGGGCAAAATCCTGGCTAATACTCTGCCTTGACCCCCCTCCCCCAACTCAAAATCCTGGATCCGCCACTG
>NMRA01000384.1:195073-231416 GCA_002633005.1 Phoronis australis | reverse complement strand
TGGCGGGCTCAAGTCTAGCTTAGCAGCCATTGTTTAGAACAGTAAGCAACAACTGCACAAAAAATCGCCAATTCCTGACACCATGTAATGTCTTGTGGAGAGAGGAGTGAAGAAGACGTCTTTACTTGAACGCTACTTTATTGCGGACTGACTAACTACTCTACAACAACATATTTTTGCAATACACAAGACCACATGCAAATGAGTCACATTCCATAGAACTGTTTGGCAACCATTCTAACTAATTGTGCCATATAAGGTAAGTGTAGTTCCAGTACAAACCAAAATACTATTACAGCCTTGAAGATGCAATCCTTTATAAATGACTATTACTGTTGTTTATCCAGAGTTTCCCTAATGTGTCACGCAGTATCTTTAATATACTAGCCAATTTTGGGGTCTTTTGCTGACACACGCGTGATCATTGTAGTTATCATTCCTGTCGAGAGGTGTCGCAGTTTTATAATGGAGATCAGTGAATGCATAAATAAGAAGAACCTAAGAGGTACGAGTAATACATTTTTGAAATTATCATGGTCACCATGGCGAGAGGACTCAGAAAATATTAATATCAAGTATGTACGTTAATGGAGTCGGATTGTAAACATAACCATTCCAAGGGTACTTCACTTCAACCGTCCATACCAAACACAAAACTCAGTAAATGTACACAAAGCAGCATCTCGATAAACAGAGATCGAACAAATCACGAGTAATTGTTCTTTCTTCTGATAGCAAATTATACGGTGTCCTACTCCAGTGAGTTCGCAACAAATTCGCGATCAAAGCACAAAAATCTTCCCAAAAATCCGATACATACAGTCATTGTGCCCCACGGAAATTGACCTATCGCCAGGATTTTGAGTGAAGGCTTAACTGACCATTTAGAAAGCATCATTACTGACACACCTTCGTTTCCAAGCCGCCATTTTACCCGACAAACAACACGTTGCCGGGTGAAACTTATTGTTTGTTAGTCGACATTAAGGGGGTGGAGCTTGTGATAGGTCAATTGCGGATTGGACACGGAAGGTCTCGTCATCAATAAGGAGGCACAGAATAGTTCTCACAGGGGTTTTGCCTATCAGAACACATGTCTATGGACTCGTCACCCTTTCTTCATTCAGTCAAAAACTGCATGCAAATAAAGAAAAGTTTTGAGTCATTTCACATCACAATCCCTACAGATGACCACAGAAACTTTATTCTCTTTTGTATTTTTGACTTTTTCACTCCCACTAAAAACCAAGCTAGACTAAGAAAAATAGGGGCAAAAAATGCAAAATCGGCACTTTTCACCACAAAATCACCACTTTCCTGCCGATGCTCGATTAAAGCCAACATTAGATTCCGAAAGCAAAGTTCCTACCGATGTGGTCCAAAAGTACTGTCAACCAACTAGATTTTTTGCAACTCTGGCTTGTTTGAGGGCTACCTGAAATCGTGGCCAATTTCTCAGTTGCTACACAGCAATGCACAGTATTTACAAACTGTGTTGATGGGCTCATATTAAGACAGTATACTAATTATATTGGCGAAAGTGCAGTGGTGGCCAGTACAGTGCCAATATTGGACCATTATTGTTGCTTTTACAAGCCCAGTGCAGCAACATTACTGTTTGTGGGTATACAAACTTCATTAAAGACACGACTAGACTTTTAGTTAGCAAGCTTGATACTGGTACGTTCGTAATTTCGGAACAGTCTCTTTTCTTCTGATGTGCAGGTATGAAGTAAGAACAGTGAGACATAGCAAACAAACAGCCAAACAAAAACAGTAGCTATATTTCGTGACTTCATGTCACATTATCAGGCAATGAGTGAAATGAACATATATACTTTATTTCGCTCTATATATGTTCATTTGGCGGAACAATATGTATCACATGTCAACGACTAAAAACAGAAATGAAACAAATGCTGGTTTAGAAATCAAGATAAAACAGCAAGTGCTAATGATACTTTGTACAATTTAATCGGCTTAGGGAGAGGAAAAATACTTTGAACCGCTAGATCCACTTTGGTGCATTCCCAGGAATTGTGTTAGCTGAATAATTCTTTTATCTAGTAGTGGTGACAGACAATGAGTCAGGGAAATCAAAGTAAAGTCTCATTATTCTACAAATGACAGAGAAATTGAAGTAAAAAGTCTCATTATTCTATAAATGGCTCTAACTGTATATGTACGAGCTAACATGACAGCTAATGGCCAAGACAATTACGCTTCGCGTTGTCTTTTCTCACCTGGACAACTGAACCCCTTCTTCGGTTGACGTGATCAGAAAATACCTGCTGATGACAAACTTAGATAATTGTCACTCCCGGTCCCTACGTCAGAAATTATCTAAATGAGACTGCATGTATTTCCCTATGCAAAAATCGCTAGTCCGTGAAAAACAAACATCAGACCGAAATCCAGCATTGAGGCAGATAAGAAATGAGACTGCCAATGAGATAGTAAAGCCTGTACTATCACACACAAATGTCAAGGGTTTAGAATTAGCAGAAGCTTCGATCTCCAACGCAATACGGATACGGGTAACGTGGGGGCAATAAACCTCCACTGAGTAATATTATTTACAACAAAATAGGACTTCACCCTACTCGCCACGGAAGTAAGTCTTCGCATTATCCGAATAGAAGAGAAATAAAATGTCTCGACGATGAATCAATTTAAGTAGCGCAGTCATTGCCTAAAAAGTCCAGGTCAGTTTACTGCATGTACCGATGTATCACTGTAAAGTAAACAATAGTAGCCTAGGTCACAGGGAATTAGAAAATGGAACCATTAGTACAGCCGAATAGCAGTGTGTATACAAAATTTCTTGGCACAACTGTGATAAACTCTAGGTGAGACAAGAGAATAGGCGTGGAGGGAGTGTGGCAGCGGAGAGTAACTGGAGTGGAGCGCATATGGTCGCACGTCAAGGTAAACAAGTCGTCTCCCATGGGGCGTCATTGATAAGGACAGTATATGGATTGGCGACACTGAAGCTAATGATAAAACCAAGAACATAAGAAGCCGTTTGAATAAATAACAGCCTGCTGATGTGAATAGGGACGGGGGTTCCAACTATACTGAGTATGGATTATACTGACCACCTTCACCTACAAGGCAATAGCAGTTTGAGAATGGCATCTGGACCGAAACATTACGCAAGAAAATTTTTCCTCGGTCATGCACAAAGCTCTCTACACGTTGGATCCAACAAAATTAACCTATTTAACAACAATGAACTGAAATCAAGTGGAGAATTTCTCGCTTACACTGGTTACTGCTCTGATTCTCTAAGCCCCAGACAACTTACATGTATAGTCCAGTCATTCTAGGGCTCCAGAGGGCCCAACCTAGAAAAAATTGCAACAGAAGGTTTTTTTGCATAAATGGCATCTTCAAACCTCCCTTGGTGTCAGAAAAAAAATCTACCGAAATCGAAGTGGCGGAAGTCGGTTTTTCAAGATGGCGGAAAAAATGGCCGACAAAAACGGTGATTACTGTTTTCTGGCATATTACTCTTATGAAACAGCTAAAAATAAAACAATAAAGTTTGTCATTGATTATATACTTTTCATAACAGGCATACCATTCAAAAGATGCCAATTTTCCGTAAAATAAAACCAATATGGCCGACAAAATGGCGGCCGAAAGGGCAATTTGGTACATGTTGCAAGATTTCTTTTTATATTTTGCCCTGAAAATGGCAAAAGTTTTATTCTTTTACAAGTTAGACAATTTAAAATATCTGGAACTTACAATTGGACACTGGTTTGCGAGAAAAAAATCAAGATGGCTGACAAAATGGCCGCCAAAATGGCTGCCAATTCACAAACCCCAATTTACCGCTTTTACGTTCTGCAAACTTTATTTGTAACCTGATAAGCATTTACACAAAAACTTCTTACAATCTACAGTCAGGGTTAATGACTTGATTGTTTCTATAATTTGATTTAAGATTTATACACTAAATGTGGAATTTTAATCACATTTTAGATTACATAACATAAAAATTGGAGTGTTTTTCAGAAAAGGCTTTAGTTAAATTTTCATTATAAATTTCACAAACTCAATTATTTTTCTGTAACATATATTCATTTGAGGTATCAAAAATAATATTTGTTAGAAAAATATGTTATTCTGGTGGAGTTATTGGCTTATTCATTATACAAACCCTTAATAAAATTGGGCAGGAAGTGGCTTCTTTCTCTGCTATTGGAGATATTATTAGTTGTTCCCAAGCATTGATTTCGTCTGCTGCTGGCATGTATTGAGAATTGGCTGCTGGTTTCACCTGAATTTGATGAAAAGCAAACAGGATAGTGTAACAAAAAGTTGTTAATTAAATTTTAATAGTTAGGACCCACAATTTGGTTAATATGCATGCTTTTTATGAACATATTCAACTGATTTTATAGGAAATTAGTGCGTGCAAACAAAACGATAGTGATCTGCAGTCACTTGTTCTTAGCCAGGCTTGGAAGATTTCATACTGAGATGAGCTTTCTGGAATGTATTGGATACGTAATGTCAAGCACAGGGCTTCAAGGAGTTCTTGAGACGGTGTATGCATCAAACAGTGTGATCCTTATGTTAAATGGAAAAAGTGTGGATAGAGCAATGAGGGGGCCTATGTTGGTAGACTCAGCACTGAATGCTATCATAAAAGCCAGAACATTCAACATCCCACTTCCAAATATTGACAGATCAAGTAACGCCAATCCAAAACCAATGAAGAAATAAATTCAGGTTCTTCAGAAATTCCAGGAGTCCGGAATATCACCAATACAGGACTCACAGATTACATGCCAAGAGGTGGAGCAGTTCAATGCTTGTACACAAATTTTGGCTCGTCAGAATATGGAGGCAGATACTTCAGACATCCCAGACATCCCAACTGATCACATAACTAGATGTATACTCTGGGGCATGCCATGTCCAGCCAGTGTCTTCTGATTCTGAACCTTGGATTACAGTGGAATGCCCTCACGAGAGTTCACTTCTGGTTTCCGACCTACTGCCATTGGTATATTCAAAAACGACTGAATCAGAGTATAGGTCTTCAGAATACACAGTGACAGAGAATAGTTCGTCAGAAGAATCAATGGCCAATGATATTCTTCATGATGATTTGAGAGCTGCATGGTCTGAAGCGGTATGATGATCTTATTGCTGGCATGACGTCTGTGTGCGACGATGTATGCTCGTCGGAGTGTCTTGTGGGTATCCATAAAAAATCAAAGCACATAAATCAGACTTGTCTATGCGAAGTCCAATCATTAGTCTTTGACTACAGTATATTAAGATGATTGACATCCTTCGACTTTTTCAAAAGCAGAAATAACGTCAGATTGGGAGCTTCACCTAAAAGTAGTTTTTGAAATGCTACTTTACTTTGCTGCTGCTGGTCACAACTCTTATGCAAAATCTTCATACATATACTTGACTGAAGCAGACGTAGCAACTCAAAGACACCCGCCCAGACGTCTACGGCCAACAAACCATAAGACAAAGTGACAGATTCTGGTCAGGCTTGTCATAATGAGATAAGACTTTGTAATTGAACAAATGCTCATGAAAAGCATTAAAACAACAGGAGGTTTAACTTGAGGTTTCGAAATGGGAGATACACAGAGTGCACTGTGGCTGCTTTCCTTGCCGGCATGCTCAAGTATAAATGTTGCCATGCAGACTGTGACAAACTTAAGTTGTGAAACAAGTCAGCAGCATAAAGAATGTACCCAGGCAAGACAGTCGCGTGACGACAAAGACATCCGCAGCATTGTTGAATTCATGCTGCTAATAGTAATTTTACACAAGTGGATCCACGACTGCTATTTCAGAGAATCCTGACAGCTGCAAAAGACAACAGTGAAAGTTCATCAAGCCTTTTGAAGTTTGAGCTGTGTGTTGGTTCCCCTGTTCTTTTTGATACATTTGGTCTTCCCAGAGTAGGTAATAAATCAATATGAGCTGATGCACTCTGGTCCAGGGGAGGACTACCTGAGGATTTCAATTTCCAGAAAACACGGTGATGCATGTAATTGACGGCGCTTCTCTCCTTCACCGTATTCCATGGCCTAGAGGGGCAACGTATCAGTCATTTGGTAGAGATTATGTGGATTACATCAGCAAGTGCACCCAGCCTATTGTTGTTTTTGATGGTTACTGAGATGGACCATCAACTAAAGATGTCTTTCATGTTTGAAGACTGGGTGGGGTGGTTGGAACTGAAGTTCACTTCAATGGTGACATGGTGATCAAGTAAAAAAGGAACATTTCTTGCAAAAAGCAAAAACAAACAATTCACTCACTTCTTGTCAAGTTTGCTAGGAAATGCTGGTTTCACAGTGGTACAAGCTCAAGGTGACACAGATGTTTTAATTGTAGAAACAGCAGTAGAGAACGCAGCACAAGGTCCAACTACTCTTATTGCAGACGATACAGAATTGTTGGTTCTTTTGCGTTACCATGCTACTTCACAACAAATTTCATGTTCATGAAATTTGACAAGAGACACCAAAGCAAGAGGAGAGTCTGGGACATCAAGGAACTACAGTTGTCTTTTGGTGCCGAAACTTGCGCAGTTTTGCCATTTGCGCATGCAATAGGTGGTTGCAACACAACATTACAGCTGTTCGGTATTAGCAATTAAGGCTCTGCCATTCAAGAAACTGCGTGATCGAGAATTCTGCAAAAACTCTAAGAGTATTCACCAGACACATGCAGCTGAATCAAGACATTTGAAGCNCATCTTGGAAATGGTGGAAGTAATCATTAGTGCCAAATGCAATGAGTCTCAATAGATTAGTAAACCCAGAAAACCTATGATGCGATGTTTGAAGCAAGACGACGCACTAATCTGTTCGTGTGAAGTTGTGCGACTCAAGTAGATTTGGCGGCCATCTTGGAAAATGGCGGACGTTGTCACCACAGCCATGTAAAACCATTTCCAATGGATTTTTTGACCCACAAAACATGGGTAAACCTTTTTAAATTTTTATTCTATCACATTCCACTCTTGAGTTATAGTGCGTATCAAAAAATCTGGCGGCCATTTTGTCCGCCATCTTGAAAAACCAACTTCCGCCACTCCGATTCCGGTAGACTTTTTTTCCCCAATAAGGGGTGTGAAAGGATACGATTTATGCAATAAAACCTTCTGTTGCAATTTCATTTTTTCCGGGTTATCCGTAGAATGACTGGACTATAAGGAGCCTATTCAGCTCGCCCTTTGTGTTGATGTAGATCTGAGCTAATGAAGTAGAAAGGTAATAGCAAAACTACTTTCTTAACAATGGTGGTCGTTATTACACCCAAATTGTTTTTCTCTGGCATTTGTACAGAGTTAAAGCCTGCAATGTGGAGAGCAGTTTTAACTTGGTACATTTTAAATATAACAAAAGGACTAAAAAGTTAATTTGCGTTGATCTTGACGAAGGGCCACTTCCCAAAGGAACGTTGATTTTAAATATGTTTCATACCTGTTTTCATTACTTTAATTTAATACTCCTGTCTACTTGTTTTTTTCTTACGGGTTAGGGTTGCTATCTTTTTATTTTGTGTTTAAACGAAGTATCAAAACAACTTAGAAGTCAGTTAATTGTGAACCCATCACTGAATTTTCCAAATTACATCTACACCAAACGTGTCATAGCAAATAAAACTAAACGTACCATTAGTTCAAGTTCAATTTTTGTTAGAACTCAAATCATAAAATATATACGAAAGTGCAAATATGGTGATAGCCAAACTGAAGATTTGGAACCTTTTGGTTGCAGTAACTACATAACTATTCTAGCTTTTTCTCAGTCATAAAATGAAATCACAGCTCTTGCCCACCGACGAACCTCATCCACTGCTTGCCCTCTCTAGTTGACTACAAAGCTAGCCATCTTAAGTCCCGTTTAGACATCAACTTTTGGCCCGACGCAATTATTTGACACGGAGCAAATTGACCCGTGTCAAGCGGCCGTTTACACACACATCTCACTAACCGTGGCAAAACGGAAATTAAAGGCTGGAGAGACTGGATCGCACATGCGCAAGTTTACAAATGACGAGAGTTGCAGAGACAAAGAACCCGTAAGTAGCACAAGCGCTGTAGAGATTGATCCTTTGCGCCTTGCTCCAGTTCCGCGTTTAGACTTATAATTGACACGGCGCAAATTGTTCTGGCGCAAATTATTCTACCTCACAAACGACTGGCAAAAATTTGTCACCGCGGTGTCAGTTTGCTCCGTGTCAGTCCGTTTACAGACTGGAACAACTTGTTCCGTGTCAGCTGATTTGTGTCAACTTTGTAAGTGTAAACGGCACTTTAGTTGTCTTCACAGGTGTTCCATTACAACTACAAGCTAACGATCGAAATTGGCGCATTTCCTCGAATAGCAGATTTCCGGTTAGTGTACTACACCTGGAGTAAAGTAGTTCGGCATGCACTGAGCTATGTATAAGCGATGTTTTAAGAATTATTGGCATCTAATTTAGTCACTGTGTGTTGTTTATAGATGTTTAAATGTAGCTTAGTTGTATATTAAAGGAATAATCCACGTGATATTGTTAACTCTGATCAGCGTTTGTAAATCAATACGCACAGTCGTTTATCTTCAATCGTACCCAATGTTTGTAGTTTTCATCGATTTTTAAAAGTCGAAAACCAAACTTCGTTGTTTTTTCCAAACTTGGTTGTTTTTTCCATCTGAATACAGCTGTGGTATTTGTTTTAAATGAAAACTGTTGGTTAATGCATTTTGAAAATTCTCCAGTATATACAGGCAGAGATATTTACTATAGTTTATGGTTGCGTAATTACACTTATTGGGTCTTGCTTGCACCGGACAATGCGGTCATCGCAACTAAGTCCGACACTGGCGCCGCGCTCTCTTTGATCCCGGTAAAAACACAGGCGTCCTCAGCTTCTGATCGTCCCCAATACACTACATATAATAATACAAGGTATGACACTCCCGACTAGAAATTCCACGGGTGCTTCACTTCACCCGTCCATAGCAAATATAAAGCTCAATAAATTTACACAAAACAGAGGTTCAACAAACCATGAAGAATTGCTCTTTCGCCCAATACCATTCACAGTGTCCTGTTCCGGCGACTTCGTAAGAAATTTGCAGTCAAAGAACAAAAATGTTCACAAAAAGCCCCCACACACTTTCATCGTGGGCCGCTCGAGGTCAAGGACGGTACGGAAACTGACGGTTTGTCGCGTAAAGTCACGATGTCGATAACTCTACACTTAGCCGCCAGTAAAAAACTATTGAGTACTTCCGTAACTCACCGGCAATTTCCGTACCGTCCTTGACCTCGAGCGGCCCACGATGAAAGTGTGTGGGGGCTTTTTCTGAACATTTTTGTTCTTTGACTGCGAATTTCTTACGAAGTCGCCGGAACAGGACACCGTGAATGGAATGGGGAGAAAGAACAATTCTTCATGGTTTGTTGAAACTCTGCTTTGTGTAAATTTATTGAGTTTTATATTTGCTATGGACGGCTGAAGTGAAGCACCCGTGGAATTTCTAGTCGGGAATGTCATACCTTGTAGTAATATAAGTAGTGTATTGGGGACGATCAGAAGCTGAGGACGCCTGTGGGTAAAAACCGTTCAGAAGGACGAGCGGTGAAAAGTCATGCATTTCTTTACAAATGCGTGACTTTCGTGTAAGCGTATTATTCACGGCATGTACTATACGGCAATGGTTTTCTCACGAAATCTTCGCTACTAATTAGCACCACCAACCGCGTGTGACGTCAGGAGCGGACTCATTAGTATCGATGACTACCCGTTAACATCTCGTTTTGTTTGCAATGGAAGCGCCGAGTGGACGCGTAATCCTACTGCTGGCTCTCTTCAGTAGAAGTTTGTGGTCTTTCTCTTCTGCTATCTGCCTGCAGTGGAAAGACAAAGTGTTGACGAAGGAGAAAACGTTGCATTTGACGGAAACATCTACTTTGAACTTTTGGAGATGTGGCATTCGCAAGATTGAGCGAAATGCGTTCAGTCATTTATCCAAAGTGCAGTATCTCAACCTGGGACATAACGGCCTGCGTAATATCTCAGACAGACTTCTTTCTCCTTTAATCGAACTCAAAGTCTTGGACTTGAGCTATAACGAAATGCGTACTATGACTGATCAAACTTTAAGCGGATTGTTGAATTTAGAGCGTTTGGACCTTACCCATAATCAGCTGTCATTTCTTTTCCATGGTTTGTTTAAAGAAACGCCGTTCTTAAGGATACTGGTTTTAGCTGAAAATTCCATTAACTCGCTGGATGGTAACTCCTTTGGCCAAAGCTTGAGCAATCTTGACGATTTGCAACTTGGAAACAATGATATTTCCTGGATAGCAAACGGAACATTTGACGGGCTGAACAGGTTAACGCGTCTTGGACTTGAGGACAACAATTTAACCAGAGCGGACGCGAATGTTTTTAGAGGACTGGGGACTTTGAAGGATTTAACGCTGCGAAACAATTCAGTTAGAGAGATTTGTGGTCTGGTGTTACCTGAATTAGAATTCCTGGATTTACGGCTAAATTATTTAGAAATAGTTGAAGATGCTTATGTTTTTTCAAGTAAAAATGTCACTATTGACATGAATTCGAACAAGATTTCGAAACTCGAAAACGGATCTTTTTGCTCGCACTCGTCAGCTAAAAAGCTTTTTCTGTCTGAAAACAGGCTTCAAGTGGTGACAAAATCCATGTTCTCTTGTCTTGAATTAATCAAAGCTATATATCTAACGGACAACAGAGTAGCGAGAATAGAAAAACAGTCATTTTCACACATGAGAAACCTTCGGAAATTATATCTTTCAAATAATCGAATTACAGTCTTGACGCGTGAAATGTTTAGCGGTCTAAAAATGCTGGACACTCTCAGCCGATTTCATAAAGGTGGTTTAACAAAACCAGGTTTTAGACTTAAACCTGGTCTTCCTAAACCTGGTCTAATTTTAGACCTGACTTGCATTTCACCAACATAGTTTAAGAGTCTGAAAGCCTGGTTTTGCTGGACCAGGGAGCTGGTTCAGTAAAACCTGGTTTAAAGTATCAAAGGCACCCCACTGTGTTGAGCTGGGTAAACCCAACAAAGAAACTATTGAAGTGCTTCAATGAAACCTTGATCACGTGGGTATACAATGGCATACACTAGTAGAATCAGTGCAGACATTTACGAAAAACATCTAAAAGCTTTTCTCATGAGGAAAACTAATTTCTGTGACCAACACATGCACATTAAAGAACATGCTCCCGATTAGGTGTAACATGTTACATGCCCAAATTTATGTCCTTGTCATTTTAGTGTTTATTTTCCGAGGCCAAAGAGGGGGGGCAGGGCCCCTTCCTGGCAACATTATATCGGAGAACAGTGGAGGTGGAACTCAGAAGATGCTGTCTTTAGTCAAATCCGTAGCCCTTACGANCTCGCACTCGTCAGCTAAAAAGCTTTTTCTGTCTGAAAACAGGCTTCAAGTGGTGACAAAATCCATGTTCTCTTGTCTTGAATTAATCAAAGCTATATATCTAACGGACAACAGAGTAGCGAGAATAGAAAAACAGTCATTTTCACACATGAGAAACCTTCGGAAATTATATCTTTCAAATAATCGAATTACAGTCTTGACGCGTGAAATGTTTAGCGGTCTAAAAATGCTGGACACTCTGAGTCTAAGCTTCAACGATATATATTCCCTTGAAGATCGACCCTTCGATGACTTAGTGAGTTTGCGATTTCTTTACCTCAGCGGCAATAAAATTTCGACGCTAACCTCTCGAGATTTTGATGGCCCAAGAAGACCAATGTTTTTGGAAATGGAAGGTAATCCAGTTGATGAGATTCGAATCGTTACTCCTTTCAAGTTTGTGCTAGTGCGTATTGCTGTCACTGATGTCAACGTGACACTTAATGCCTCACACCTGACTGATGTTAAAACACTAGAGCTGAAAGGAAATTTTGAACACCTTTCCGTTTCGAAGACATGTGTTGTTAATTTTCGAAACATCGTTAGCCTGGATCTATCGGGGAGCAATATATCTGATTTGAATGATCAACCCTTTAAGCAACTTCGCCGGCTGAAAGTCCTAGTTCTTGCAAGAAACCTCTTAAAACACGTGTCCGGTCACATGCTTGAAGGACTCGAATCCTTGATTACATTAAACCTTTCGCACAACAAGATTGTGTCTATTGCAGGAAAAGCCTTTGAGAAATTGAAGTCACTTCGAAGGTTGTATTTAAAAGGAAATGGGATTATTCATGTGAGCACCAGCACACTACCAAGAGACATCACAGAGCTTCACATGGACGATAACACCGTTAAGAAATTTGCCACGGCCAAAATGAGCAGTCTTTCGTATCTGAGCTTAAGTGGTAACAATTTTGGTTCTGTAACGAGCAAAATGCTTTCAGGACTGCCCAATCTTCAGATATTAAACATGTCGTATGCAAACATTGAATGCATAGATGGAGATGCCTTTTACAACACGACTTCCCTGTGGGAACTTGATCTTTCTGGAAATAGAATTCGAATAATAAGTCAGAACATGTTTAGTTCTCTTCCATCTTTGGAATTCCTTGAACTGGATAACTGTGGTATTACAGAAATTGAGGAAGGGGCCGTGACACACCTGACCAAATTGCAAACTTTGTCCGTTCGTAATAACCGTATAAAAGTTGTGCCACACGATATATTGCGAAAGTTGATCAGCCGAGAAAAACACTTGCGCGACTTCTTTGTGTCGAACAACCCACTTCACTGCAACTGCTTCATTTATCCGTTACAGGTATGGGTCTATCAGATGAGCCTACTTCTCAAAAATGTAAACGACAATTATGGCACCCCTACATGTAATTCTCCCACTAAAACTCAACCAACCCTTGAATCGTTTGTGTCTCCCGTTTTTATTTGTCGCAAGCCAAGTTATCCAGTAATGGACGTCACGTATGACGCCATTGGGGTACTAATCCAATGTACATCTTACGGAGATCCTTCTCCAAGTATAGCGCTTCAAGACCCTGAAGGTAACGATATGAATTGTTCTTTTCGACAGAATATTACAGAATCTAAAACAGTTGGACTCTCAAGTATCCCGATAAATGAAGTTGTTGGTGGGAATTACACCTGTGTAGCTAAAAACATCCTGGGGTGGTCGTCAATTGTAAAGTTGATAAAAGCCACTAAGACAAGTGAGGATAGAGAGAAACACGAAACATATGAAAATGGCGTGCCTGTGGAGGCATACCTGATAGGAGGTAGCGCCGCTGCTGTTGTGGCGTGTGCAGTCGCTGTGGGTGCCGTTCTTGCGGTAAAGATCGTCCGCAGATACAACGGCCAGGCCGATCCTTCTAACACCGGTGTCACGACAAACCAGTGCGAACTTGGAGACACTCAAGTATAGGAGTCACGGTGTTAACATCTTGCCTAATTAGCATGGGATAGCCACCCACAAAGATACTTTAGTGTGTAAGGTTATTCTGTAATGAATATATAACAGGGCATCAAAATACTTTCTTGTTTTCTTCAGTCCAGTTACGAAGGAGAAAGCCATGCCCTACATACATGTATGCTGAATAATACTGACTATATCTTAAAGGGGTAAGGCAACGGTTTGGGTGTTACATTTATTAAGAATACAAATGTCCGGTTGTGTTAAAGAAATTCCATCAGCTGTTGTTAACAGATAGTTCCTATTTGTCAATCAAACTAAAAACTTGTAGGCAATCAGGGATTTAGTAACACTTTACACGAGTGAACTTGTTTAATTCGACATCGCATAACATTTCAGTCTGCGTATGAGTCGTCACTTTTTCTTGGTCCTGACTACAAACTTATTCATTTATACGTAGAACTTAGCGGTGAAGCAATTGTCTTTAAGTCGCTGTTTTACTGAATTGATTGTTTTTGCCTAACCCGTCGCTCAAAAGCAGATTCCATCTTGACAGTTACATATAATTTTTCACTTAATTCGTCACCATTTACAAAAGGACTTGTGCTGTCACGCGTATCCGCGACAAGAACATTTGTGGTGATGACAGCTTTATTTCATGTAAATTAGTGCTCCTTGTAACATGACATGTTGCAAAGAGCTGTCAATCAAAGTCAGACTTCTCTCCGGATCCTACAAAAATCAGTTAAATATCTAACTCTATGTAACATAATCCCAAATCCTATTTAATGGTTAACCTCAATGCATTCTCCTTAGAAGATGCATGGGCTAGTTTTTATTTTTCGTTTGCACCGAGTTATGGAGGTGATCCAAATCGCGGAGCTTAGGCACCTTCGCCTATACAAGAAGCACTTTAAAAAAGTAGAAACATCTTGCTACAAAACGCATTATGCGGTGCGCTGCCGCATACACACGTGCCTAATTGATTGGCTTATATGCATCACTTATATGCAAAAGATTTGAGTAGGAAAACCTTACGAAATAATCATTTTTGGCGTATTCAGTATTGCCGCGCTATTATACCCAAAGGCATCTGTGCAGAACTTTGGTCATATGCAAAACTTAGGCACGTGCGGAAATATACCCTACACACTAAGTAACGGTACAATACATAAACAAAACGCACCGAGCTTGGCTTACGTTTTGTATTTATCCCATACGCATCGAATACGTGAGTTCCTTTTGTTTTCTTTCGGCATTTTATAAATACTTCACCCTGACTGTTTACAATGTACGTGGCTAATCACAACCTGTTGTGTATGTACGTCCGCGTTATGTTGCTAACTTTTATAGTAAAAGAAAACAGTTTTAAATGTAACGGTTTATTACTTGAAATTGATAAAAAGTGTGAAAACGACAGTTATCGTGCATTGAACTTGTATCATATTTCGAAAATAAATAAATAACAAGAATATTTATAACATTGTAAAATCCTCTTCGGGTAGCTGCACTCATTCATGAAACTAGGTCATTGACCGGAGCGCGTAGCCTACATGTCGTCTGTTTTCACGAAACTGTTAAAAGTGCCACCGTTTATGACAGCTCCGTCAAATGTAAATGTTGTAGCGATGTTGCAGGTACGTTCTTGCATTTCTACGGATTCTGTAGCATGGATAGGTTCACTTATTGCTGGGACGGCCGTCGTTGCTGCTCGTGTAATACTGTCGCCGATAGTATCGGGTGCTGTTATGGCCAGTGACAACACAACAATGTTTGATATTGGCGAGAAATCAGTGCCTTAGTTGCAGACGATATAATACGTAGAAATTGAAAACTGAGACAGAACTGTCATATAATTAACAGTCCTGTTCCAGATGTTACGATTGAGACCTGGTTGCATGTTGATTGGTATTTACACTGCTACAATTGTATTACTTTAAGCTATTTTCCGAAAGTTTGATGATTTAACCAGCTAACGACATTGACTTACCTTTTGAACCTTCAATGTCAGAGGTCACTGTTGAAGTAGTGCGGGAGGTGAATTCGGAAAACATTATTACATGGCCGTATTTCCCTCCACAGATTCAACGCGTATGGGATAAAAGGAGTTGACAAGTCGCAATTTCTAAAAATCTGAAGTTTTTCGGAAATCCTACAGCCTAGTAGCAAATAGTGAGGCTTAAGAAAATTTGTATAATGTCAAAAACCTTAGGTTTTTAATACGTGACAGCTAAAAAGTCAATGAAATATCATTTGTGTACTTGATTCACAATATGTGGAGTCACTACACAAGTCGATTACATGGTGTAAACCGATTTTGGCCTTAACACTACCTCACTATTCAGAGCCACCTAGAGTGTAACAGGTACTCCGTTACTGAAAGTAGGAAAAACAGCTATGCTATTCACAATTCATGCCTCGTGCTTCTTGTGTTCTTTTTTCTAAACAAAATTCAGCACAGTTAGAAGATTTACTTACGAATGATTTTATATAAAGTATTGGATGGGAAAATACGTAATTTTTTGTCAATGTAATTTATGTGGAATTAGTTTTACGGAACTACTTTTTGCAGGTGTAATTTTGGATGAAGTTTCTGTGGAGGTAATTTTGTGGATGTAATTTTTGTATGTAATTGATGGTGGACATAATTTTGAGGGAGTAATTTACCGTCTAAGTAATTTTGAGGACGTGCATGTAATTGATTCTGGATGTAATTTGTGTATGTAATTGATGGTGGAAATAATTTTGAGGCAGTAATTTACTGTCGAAGTAATTTTGAGGACGGGATTTCGGTCGATGTAATTGATTGTGTAAGTAAGTTTGTGGATAGAATTTTGTGTGGGTGTAATTTGTTATGGACGTAACTTCTTTTGTATGTAATTTTGACTGTTTGTAGTTGGCGACTACTTTTTAGTTTCAAGAGGTTGCATTTGTTCAAATATTAACTGAAGTATTATGGACAATCTCTGTATTTATAAAATCCTTCTTCAGAATGGAAATCTATTGTGTGGACGAAAATTGTCCCGGACATTTACAGTAACATGAATATTTCATTCTATTTCTACACCGCGTGAATGAAGTTTTTTTCTGAAAGAGACACCAATGAAATTTAATTTTTCAATGCGGAATCGAACGGCGTTGTTCCGTATTTGTGCCTTAACGCTCTCCGTGGAGCCACATCTCGTACGATAAATAGCGTAGTACGTGTACTTTAAGGATACAGGGTTGTATTTAAATGGTGAAGACACTATCCTTGATCTCATCGAATGTCTGGTAGAACGGCAAGAACTGTTGATTTGTAACTGAAAACACAAATACACAATAGAATTTTTGTTTTATAGCTCTGGTCAAAGCTAGCAACTCCCAGAAGCCCATTCAACAATAAGGACAAAAAGCTAGTTCTGATCGCTACAGTGACTCATTTGAAACCTGTGCTCACCCATTAGAAACAAAGTCCGACCAGCGTCAAATTTATGATGGGCCGTTGGGGAAAAAGTGTCGCCGGAAAAATACGAGCGTAATTGTGTACATTACACCGTTATTTACGCCGTTAATTACGCCGCAAAATTACGAGCGTAATTTAATTCTTTACGGTGTAAAATTACGCTTGTAATTTAGTTTAAACTCTTAGCCAATGACGTTGGGTTTTACAATCCACGATCGCGTGCGCTCATGGAAATACTTATTTACTGACGGATTTCATGTTTACGATACGAGCGCTGAATCATGGCGGATCAAATCGCTACTGCCCTGTCAGCGATTTTGCAAGAACGAGCTGCCCAGCAACAGTGGTGTATGTTAGGTCATCACTGATTGGTTTAAATTTGGAAAGTTTTTAAGGTATTTTACGAGCGTAATTTACGGCGACATTTCCCCCATTTAATTTACGGGCGTAATTTTACTGTAACACTTTTGCAATTTAACTTACGCTCGTAATTACGAGCGTAATTTTACGGCGAAACTTTTCCCCATTTAATTTACGAGTGTAATTGTACGGCGACACTCCTGCAATTTAATTTACGCTCGTAATTACGAGCGTAATTTTACGGCAACACTTTCCCCTCAACGGCCCACCATACAAATTCAGCCAAGATCTTGTATTTTTGTTTTTCAAAAACTGCACAAACGCATGTAATAACGGTAACCATGGTTTGAATTGCCATGATTTTCCAAGCGATAAGTAATAACATCTCACGTTATTGTTCGTCTCTGGTGCACTTTCTTTTTGAAAAGTGAGCAACTAAAAATACCATGTCAAAGACAGAAGCAATTGTGCATTTTTGCAAATTCCAAAACATGTGTTTTAGGCCGCAAAAGGATAACATCCTTTAATGTAGAATTTAGAGATTAATCACTTTTCCCTGTCACTAGTTTGGACAAAAGTTATAGAAATAGAAAAGAAACGACAACTCCCATTATCAACGATAAACACTTTAAAAATTTGTCTTTACTCTGCTTTATGTGACCACAGACGTTTGAGCATCATTCGTAAGGACACAAAATATTTCTGCTGTTACATGTACCAATAATTTCATTCCATGGTCTAAAACTGACGATTTTAAACAACATTGAAGGAATGTGATCCTTCATAACGAAGGTGGTTGTTAAACGTCGGCATCGTTGACTCAGTGGAACTAACATGCAGTTGGGTAGAGCTTACATGTATTTCTTCTCAAATGTTATGATGATGGTAATGCATTTAAAATTTGCTGACATTGTCAGCCATAAAACCAAGTGTGAAAAAGCGCTAATTTACGTCAAACAATGCTTTTTGGGTCATAGGCAGTATTTGTTATGATTTTTCGAGTCAATATACCACCTGACTCACAACAAATTGCAACAAAAGGTTTTGCAGTGTTGTTATGCTGTGCTAGGTATCCTTATTAACAGGAAAAAAGTCTACCAAAATCTGACCACCGGAAATGGGTTAAAACCGCGTCATTTCCAAGATGGCCCCCACGACGTTTCGAAATCACCAAAATAGATACAACTTCTTCAATAGTTATGATAGAGACATAATTTTTGGTTCTCGTCTATGGTCTTAAGGGGTGAGTGAGCAACTCACTGGTGTGGTTAAAATTAAGATATGATCAGTATTTGATATGAAATTCTAGATGACGGCTAAAACTCTACAGCGAAAAATCACTATTTGTCCATTATATCGGGTGGTCAAAAATAACGTTTCGAATTTTAACCTATATTTTTCAAAAAAACGTTCAATGAAATTGCACAAAATTTTGTACATGCGCATATCAATCCATTGTCAGTACACCATAAAAAACATAGTAATACACACAGGCGCTTGGGTTTATGTGACGTCATTTGCGATAAACCCAAGCGCCTGTGGTAATACACTGTGTTTTCACTCCAGGACAGGAAAGATACTTTGAAACTAGAAGAAGTCAATGCCAAGTTTGACCATATCATTATACAATGTGTCCTCATCAGGGATGATGACACTTGAAATCAATTTACTCAGGTGGATATTTTCAAGGGTTGTGTCATAAAAATGTTTTGTCAGTTGGGTGCTACATCTTGCGAAGTAAAGATGGTGTTTTCATGCGCTGAGAATGAGTTAATTGGGGTTAATTACATGTTTTATACAAAGTCCTGATGGCAATCTAATGAACTACAGCGTTTGGAATTCAATGACAAAGAATATATCAAGGTATAGGTTGTACTATGCTCAATAACTTAAGTCTATACTCTATTTATTGCAGACACCCTGAGCCGTGCGTTTCCCCACGAGCGTTAACTATGAAAACCCATTACATATTATTCCTGATGACCGCTTGGAGGAAATACAGAGAGCAATGGGAACTGACTCTGAGGCGAAGGATTTACTTGAGGTAATCGAAGAAGGATGACTCGAAACCAAAAGAGGTCCTTCGGAAGCATTAAAACCGTACTTCGGTATACGGGACACGTTAAGTAATGAGAAAGGCATTATCCTCAAAGGAGAACGTATTTTTATACCGGTACCGACGGCTTTGCGTCAACAAATGAAGGATCGTCTACATGCTGCACACTTAGGCAACGACATCATGCTAAGAAGGGTCCGGAACACTATTTTCTGGCTGGGTATGCCCCGTGAGATCAAACAGTTCGCGGACACTTGCGAAACGTGCCAGACCATGAAAGCCTCAAACCTAAAGGAGACATTGAGACATTCATACAATAGAAATTGTGTACCATAGGAAACCATTGGTATAGACTTATTCGTGATCTCCGGTCGACACTATCTTGCGGTTGTTGTCGACTATGCGTCAAACTTCATTGAGGTCGATCTGCTTACATCCTTGACATCTAAGTTTGTCATAAACTGTCTGAAGAAACATTTCGCACGATACGGTATACCAACACGTATTACAACCTGGGAAATGCACCATGAAATGTCGTCCGCTGGACACCAATAAGCTAACGGGAAGGTGGAATCATTAAAATCATTAAAAGACTCATAAGGAAATGTGCCCATGATGTTTCCGACCAATACCTTGGGTTATTGGAACTGCGCAATACACCGCGGCAAGAAACCAACCAAAGTCCTCTGTCATCTTACTGCCATGAGTCAAGCCGCCTGTGCTTTTTAACGATCGCATTTAGTAATTTGTTCAATGGCTAGATCACAGCTGAGGCCTTTCCAAATCTGGTTTGTTCGCCGACTCACCTGAAAGCCATATTTGAAACTTCGCATGCACATCTGGATGTTTGCTCTCAATTTCAGCCATTTCTTGTACGTAGAGGCAAGCGGATTTCAGGGAGTTGTGGTGTCCAGCTGCAGCAAATAATAATTCTGAGCAAGGCATCACCAACAGCTAGCACGTGATCATTCCGAGACCGAGTGCGATCTGCCTTGATCATTGCCCAAGCAGTATGGAGCGTCTTCAGACCAGCCACAGCTGACTCGTTTTGGACTGTGTACTAAGTTCAGACTTATTCTTCTCAACATTGTCGATGATCTGCACAATTGATTGGTGGCACTTCAGACAGATGTTGACACTTCGCCCTGGGCCTCTAGATTCCTTGCGTGGATTTTTTTAAATGAAAACCAGTGGCAAACAAATATACATTAGGACAATGTTTGTGACTTTTATGCAAGGCTTTGGATTAAATATTTGACAGCTTAATATTACTACAATGTCCATATTTTAAAATAATTCATTCAGAATTCAGTCAATTCTAAATGTTTTATCATCGTTCAATCAGAACCAGGCACACTTAATCAGACTTTCGTTATAGGGGATAAGATATTAAATAATGGACAAATCAGTGATTTTTTATTCTTGGATTTTAGCCATCATCTTGAATTTCATATCAAATAATAAATCATATCTAAATTTTAACCACACCAGTGAGTTGCTCACCCCTTAAAACCGTAGACTAGAACCAAAAATTATGTCTCTTATCACAATTATTGAAGAACTTATATCTATTTATAGTGATTTCGAAACGTCGTGGCGGCCATCTTGGAAATGACGTAATTTTAACCCATTTCCGGTGGTTAGATTTTGGTAAACTTTTTCCTGTTCATAAGTATGCCCAGTAGAGCATAAAACCACTGTAAAACCTTTTTGTTGCAATTTGTTGTGGGTCTGGTGGCTATTTGTAATAAATTGCAGTAATTGTTGTGATTGTATCCGACACGTAGGTGGGGTTGTGTCAAATGATGAAAGGCGTAGACCACTCTACCACATGTAATGTTCACACTAGGTGTACAATAGCAGGTTGAAGACAGCATTTTTAATGCCCAGTACTGGATATTGATTGTTTCTATAACCCTGAAAAGGTATTTGAAGACATTTCAATTTGTTTTGAATCACCAAAATATCTACGAACCGTAGAGGGTCACGACTGTGCAGGTTCATGTGCTCGCAATGCCAGGTGTACATGTACAAGTATGAATTACCTGTTAACAGAGCTTGCCTTCGTGTTATAGGCCTGGCATACATTTGTGCGTTCTTGTGGAATTAGTGCTTCAAGAAATATTTTATTACGCTTATTTCATCAGTAATATTGACTCATTTGATGAAGGAAAATGTAGTGTCAAATCATTTTAGCTAGACTATGATGTTGATTTTGTTGTCTCGCCTTAAGGCATCACATTTTAAAAAAGCGCGATGTTCACAGCTGTTGTTTTAAAAAAATTCGAAATTCCATGTTGCTTTAAGAGATGTTACAAGCCTGCTTTGCAACTGTTTTCATCCGAAATTTATGTGCATGTACATTGCTATAGCAAAGTTAAGTAGATTCTTTGGACTCGTGACCCTAGTATCATGTAACGTTACGGGTCTTTATGCACAGAGTTTAAAGGGACGCTTACGCACAAATGCCTTTTGACTCCGTGTAAAAACCCGTAAAAGTACGACATTTTTTAACCATGCCCCAGGTCCTCCATCCGGTTCGATTTGCTGGTCAGGGCATTTATAATGCACACAATTCGCTATGGAACATAAATTTTGTTTTTGAGTTGTGACAGTCCTGTTTAAGGTTATACGTGTATAGTATTTTAATGACGAGGCTGTCTTTATAGACAAATATCTCCAAAATTATAGATTCAACTCAGTAAAAGTATACATTATTTAAAATGGAAATCCTTTAGACTTTGATTTTTGACCTTTTACAAATCTGTCGTTATTTGTTTTTCGTGACCTTGTCTTTTGTAGTAAATTCAAAGAAAAGAAAGCTACATTAATATCGAAACAGCGGTATCAATAACTTGATCGAATTTCGTTTCATTAATGTTCAAGTTGAAATCTCAATAACACTGTTATGGTTTCAAAAATGTTATTCGGCACAGTTGTTTAATGTTTATTAGAACGCTTGTCAATACTCGAATAACCATATTGTCTTCCGTGATTATAATATAATTTTAACTGTGTAGCTCCACCATAACCCGCCGGGGGTAGGGCAGGTATTTTTCTGTTGATTTTTGAAAGCCAGTTGCGGAAGTCAAATAAATGGTTGCACTCGATTTACTCCGCCGGTTCAGATACGTGGCCAACACATGTTCAATTTGCAGTGTTCCATAGACGCAAGAACCTTTACGCGAATAGTGTGTCGCAAATAGACTGGTTATTTTAGCCTAGCAAAATGGCAGCCAAAGAAGTGATTGGTTGGTGCTGTTACAATGTTGAGCTAAAGGATCAAATTGAGTATTTCTGTTCCATAAGCACGGATTTCTCGTAGCAAGTATATGGCTATTAATTGTCTTTGGCTTACGGAACGCACGCGTGTACATGTAGGCCTCGGAGATAAATTTGTAAAACAAAAGTCGTAATTGAGAATCACACGGATGTCTAATCAGTTGACTGGCTGAACCACAACGCAAAGTGAATCAAGTGGATCTAGAGAAGGTGTACGAGTTAGGTCTTTTGAGCCTTGTTGCATAAAACAGTCCCGACTCCCACAGAGGGACTTAAGTTTCCCAAATCGTCTAGTGACGCATTTGTATTTTTGAAAGCTGTCCAGTTTTATGTTTTTCTGTAGTTGTATCTTTAATATGAGCTCATCTTTGAGTGAACCCAATATATTGTAACGTATCTAAAACTAAAACTAAAACTGAGCCCTTGTTTAAGAAGGAAAATATTTAGACTCATTCCCGTTAACCTCCAACTCTGATGTAGCAGGGTCTTAATAAATTCAACAATGGCTGTCGAAACGTCGCCAACATTACTCTCAGTACGTTCAGTATAGATTCACAATTATCTCCATATTCTTTACTATTCTATGGCTCATAATTTAGCATATTGAAATCAGTTGTATTAACATTACACCTGAGAGGACTTAGTTGACGGTATTTTCGGTTTGGCTTGAAATTGCACAGTTCAACTGAAAAGGAGCAGTACGCCGATTGACCATAACATCAAACTAATCAGCATGTTCAAGAAATGTAAATCAGAATCAGAAATGTTTATTGTATGTATTTGTAGGCCTTGGCCTCATAATACAGTTTACTCATAATACAGTTTACTCATAATACAGTTTACTCATAATACAGTTTACTCATAATACAGTTTACTCATAATACAGTTTACTCATAATACAGTTTACTCATAATACAGTTAACTCATAATACAGTTTACTCATAATACAGTTTACTCATAATACAGTTTACATTACAACTTTACAATGTTAAAATTTCAGGCCTGAGCACTATTACTCTTGAAATATAGAGCGCCATGCTTTATAGTCGACAGAGATCATGGCTCTGAAATAGTAACTACTGTGCCATGATCCGTCATATTCGTCATCATCTTTCTGTGTACATCACCGAATACAGGGTAGTGACACGTACAATGAATCTCGTTTTCAATTTGACCAGTATTGCATATTTCACAAATTATCCAATCTTCGACTATACCTAGTTGTCGTCTTGTTTTAATGTAAAGGTTCTGCATTGAGCATCTAAAACGATCAAGTATTTTCTTTAATAAGGGTTTAATAAGTATAGATATTTTCACACTGTAATTCCGTTTTGAAAAAAAAAATTAATTGTTTTTTCACTTTAAGAAGTTAATATTTACTCGAACTATTAGGTGCCAATTTTGTACGCACAGTCAATTAATATGTGACGAAAATCTGGTAGGAATAAATCTACGTCACCCGGTCCGTATAACCATCCTCTCTAAACCCGTAAATGTAGCTGTAGAGTACCATTTTTGCAGAATATGCCCAGTTATATCTCTCGCTGTCCTCACATTCTTGCCATTACATATCGTTACACTGAATCGGATATCTACAGTGTGTGAGGCTATAGAAGCATCTTTGTGCTGTAAAGAGCAGGCTTAGATATACAGAAACTCTACAACATATACCTACTACCTTCGCTCCTAGCCATGACATTTGGCATCTTTTTGTTTTGTGGCAAAGCATTTGCAGAAATCTTATGAACCTTTTCTATTGAGACAGCCCAAATATCTGCAGCATAGCATAAAACTGATGGAGTCATACTACCAAACAGCATAAAAAGGACTGATGGTGTCAAGTTATGTAATTTAGACAAAAAGATCTTTATAAAATTTAAAGCTTTTCGAGCCTGCACAGCACGAACATTGCAAGTTTGACTCTAGTTGAGACGACAGGTGAACGTAACACCTAGGTGTTTATAATGCGGTTGGTTTCAAATTAATTTATCGGCAAAATACCATTTTTCGTGTGAACAGACGGCAACAGCGCGCTTGTAAGCCATGACATTTTTTCTAGATTAGCTGTAAGATGTCAGTTTTCAAAAATTTTCTCCACGAACGTTAAGTTTTAGTTGCAGCTCAATAACGGCGTCCCCATTCACAATCAGCATGACCACAGATTCCTCTGCCACAGGCTCTGTTAAATCAGAAAAGTTACTGAACGACAGAACGCTGTAATGTCGTCTTCTTATCTGCTGTTTTCCGCCATTACAATTGATTCTCAAATGACCAATCGTCTTCCACCAATTACATCATTTGGCGGGAAAATTGGAAATAAACAATTTTTCTTCAAATTTAAAACAATCGCGTCCATTTGGCATAAAAGTGCTTATTATATTTTAAGGTGTTCGTTTCATATTAGCTAACTGAAACCTCAAACACTAAGAAAATGATCGGCGGGAACTCTTTAAAATAGCTGAACCATTCGCATTCCGATATTGAGGTACAGGAGTCTTGCCTTGGATTGTTTGATGATGGCAGCGATTTTTTAACCTTTTCCTAAAACTTGGTAGTACCCCGATCCTGATCCCACAATTCACTTTGGCATTTGGATTTGTACACAGTCTCTGTTCACAACCAATATCATGCGTTTATTTGTATTTTAATACAAAAGACCTTTGGCCCAAAGAACACTAAACAACAATTAGGTAGGCACAGTCAACCGATTTAAGAGTTGTTTTCTTCTTTTAAGGGAAGAATACAAATATCTGGATTACATGTAGCTAGCAGGCGATTCTTGAATTAAGTGCTTCCATTAAACTTCTTTCATAAAACGTGACCTAAGTTCATAATATCCTTTGCAAATCAACAGGAAGTGGTATTCATCCTTTACTAGACCACCATTGCAAATCAAAGTTAATCTACATTGTATTGTAATATTCCACTTTCTCGTGCCTACCCACTTCCACTTGTAGTCTATGATTGGATCAACGTAACCGAGTAAACGCATCAAGAAGACAATTATGTAGCGGTAACTTAAGATATGTGACCCACCACCACAAAATGAGTCTTAAGTCGGGATTTGTCATTTTTTAATTGTTACTTTTTTCTGAAAACGCAGTGTTTTCTGATCATTTTCAGGTATGAAACATGTCCTTATCTTCACAAATGACCGAGTTATTGCCAATTCTATTCGGGGAAAGCGAAAATTTAGAGCTTTCAAAAGTCAAGGAAAATGGCCGACGAAAAGTGCCGACAGTGTCTTTAAAATTTCAATAGCAACCTGCAGTTGAATGCTACATTTCAGACTTATTAGTATGCACAACAACATAAACAAATAAAAGTAATAAAAATTAGAAAAAATATAGACCTTATCATGTAATCTCAGCCAAAAATGAGTGATATTCATGTTGGGTTGCTGCAACTGGGTCAATAAATTTCCCAGCTAATGTGTACAGGGTCAGTCCACTTGTGACAGGAGGGGTTACCGCAAGTAAAACAAGTAGTTAAAGTGTATTTTGGAGAAATTTAATAAAATGAAGTCCTGTAGATTACAAAATACATGTTCGTGGCTGATTTTTGTTCGAAATAATTCAAAATTTTACGCTAGTGTGAATAATTTTGAAAAAATGACAATCACTCATCCCTATCCAAGTCCACTGACACTGACTGAAGAGCAACGATTTCCTCGACTTCTCACCGAGTGATTCAGCCCTATCGAAGATTGTTCTCTCTTGCAGTAATATTCAGCTGCTTGCACCCCGATCCACTGGCTTTGCAGATACAAGACATTGTTGTGCGATTAAGCTAATCCGGACTGTTTTCTTCAAGTTCTGTTTGTTCCAATCCAACGACTTGGAATCCAACGCAACCGTATTCGCGATGGGTCGATCATGAAACTCATCTGGCGACGAGTTGCTGCCGTCAGACGACTCGTCGCTGTCACGAAATTCCTCCTTGTCTCAATCAACAAATGTGCTCTGTTGAGTTCAGTTAATTCTCGCTGATCTTGATACGGCAGTCAGAGGCAAGAGTTAATCATTGAGATATCAGCTACACGGCGACCAGCCATCTTACTGTCTTGAAAACATGCCGTGACCTAGCTCGCGACCCCACGGTTTCACGCCCACTTAACTAGTTCTAGCGAATGAGGTCAGCGATGCATTGGGTTAAAAGGTCGTTGCTAGCTAAAAGACTGGTGAGTGACACTTCTGTTGAAAATACCCCGAATGCAAAAAGTGAAATAACGACTTATGATTGGACGAAAAACTCAAAGAGATTACTACATGCATAATGAGCAGAGTTTGACCTTTCTGTTGATGTGTTTACGAGCGAAATTGGGTCATCGGAAGACTGATCAATGAGGACACGAAAACCGGCAAATTTCGATGAAAATTTCACGAGATATGCAGTCGTGGAGAAGGTGATGTTTTTCAAAATGAAATAAATAAGGTTTAAAATGAAGTTTGATCGTTTTAAAGTATTGTTTTGTGGAGTAGAATGAATAAATAATCATAATCTGCAATAAAAAAATTTGACCAAATTTTAACCGATAGCTACTGTTTGCAGTCTTGTCAGGAAATTGAGTTTCCGACTTAAGACTCATTTTGTCGTGGTGGGTCACATATGGTTCGAAACAGGACAGAGTCTTAAAATTACAGTGTATTACTTAAGTTTAGCATTATGCTCAATTTATGACTGCCAACCTTGCTCATAGCAGTCACTAACTCTTTGCGCGAAGATACTTAGGAACTAGACTTCGCAAGTGACATCTTGAATCAACCAGATTTCACAAAAAAACTATTTTAATAGCAATTGTATTGCACAAGATACCCAATTATTTCTTCCATTCCGATCTAAATCAGATAACATGTCATAAACCGTTATAAAGTGTCATTTCAACATCTTTACCCAATATTTTAAAAGTGGAACCTAACACTTTGTATAGAAGGTATAAATTCTACATTCGCCCAATACAACTGCGTTTGAGAGTGAGTTTCCAAATCCAAGAGCAATTTTACAGAAATTAAGGTACGCAAATTCAAGCCATTCACATTCTTTAAATCCCCAGATTTCCGCACCATAACGCATAGTTGGCACAGCAATTTTATCAAACAGTTTAAATGATACACTCAATGGTAATTCCGTGCACCGGTTTCTAATTTTAGAGATAGACATTGCAGCTTCACTACCTTGACGTGCCAGAGTGGACTTTCTCTTCTCCTGTGTGCCCGCAGTGGAAAGACAAAGTGCTGAACAGGGGGAAAACGTTGCAGTTGACGGCAACCTCTACAATGAACTTCAAGAGATGTACCATCCGCAAGATTGAGCCAAACATGTTCACCCAATTATCTCAATTGAAGCACATGCGCGCACCCAGGGGGCTCGGGGTGCTCGAACGAGCCCCCCATTTGGCGAAGTGGGTAAAAAGGTCCGCCTCAGAGAAACAAAAAGACCGAGAAAACGAGACAAAAGTCCACTGAAAAGGCCCAGACGCACAGTTCACAGACCTGAAGGTGGTACCCCGGTTTTTCAGTCCTCCCGCGTTTTTGTCAGCAAAAGGTCCACTTTGTCTGAGATTCGAGCCCCGTCCCCATATTAAAGACTGGGTGCGCGCATGAAGCATCTCAACCTGGGACACAACCGCCTGTCTAGTATCTCGGACAGATCCCTTTCTCCATTAATCAAGCTCGAAAAACTGGATCTTAGCTATTATGAAATACGAAGTTTGGCAAGCCAAGCTTTAAGCTGTTTGTTCAACTCAGTGGCGGATCTAAGATTTCACAAGGGGGGGCCAACATTTTGTCCGGCTGTAAGCATTTGCACAAACTGAACCACGATTGTAGATGCGCATAGCACCGAATGGAGGGAGGTTGGGAGGGGGGGGTTGCACCCCTCCCGCCCAAGAAATTTTTTAGCTCTAAGTCAAGTTTACGACGAGGTGACGAGCTGAGCACACGGCGGGTTGTGTGAAATTTCGGTGTCTAACAGAGCTCTACACACGGCTACCTAGCTGTATGTTGACGACAGTCTTCATACAACTACCTGTCTTTCTACCTCAGTATGTACATTTGTGATGCAACTTTTGTAAATACATCTAGGGGCGGATCCAGGATTTTGAGTTGGATGGGGGAACGACAAATAGAATATTAGCCAGATTGTTGCCCTTCAGACATTCGCACCCCCGAACTGACAAATGGAAGCTGGGAGAATTTTATGGGGGCCATGGTCCCCTTGGCCCCCCTCCAAATCCGCCACTGACACCTAAAAACTTTGTGTACTATACAATATTTTAAATGCATTCTTAGTTTTCACTTTCAAACAGATTACCGTACTTTGTGTTACGGCAGGGTCAAATGTTCTGGAAAGAGATTTGTGCTGCCTAGGGGAAGAATCCCACAGCCGCACACCTTAATTGCCTACTAAAATCTGACAGGTGACAGAAATTCTGCTTGAAGCTTTGAACACGGTCTCTTCAAGAAGTATTCCTCTCTCTTGCGATGAACACTCGATCGGTTCACTCTTAGGTGTAGCTATTTCACCTCGGCGTTTCCCACTAGCTGCTAGTAGGATATAAAATATTGTTTCACAACAGCTTTCTGTCAGCACACACTGAATTAGCATGCGCTCACATGGCCTCGGTGCTCGCGGTCAATTAGCCGGTTTATTGCATCTAAAGCCCGTAACGCAGTGGTGTATTCATTGCTAGCTTCTCAAAACATTTGCACTCACGAACACTACAAGGCATTACAAGTTCTATTTAATGAGACAGACTTTGTTTCAGTTCGATATATGCATTGGTTAGGGTGAGAATAATTCATTTTGAAACAGAACGCACAATATAAACGTCAACGTGGCAACTCGCAATCCCTACTTAGACGAGTGGGGTGCTCATCCGACGAAGATTTCACAGGTTGGTTGTTAGGCTTCACAGGAATACACGGAACAAGAAATGATAGTGAGGCTCCGTGAGCGTGCACAGGCAACGGAACATACGAAGAGTTCCTGAAACCGTTTGAACTTGTCATGGTGGCAGTGAGCTAACGACTAACCCTTCCATTTGCTGCCACTAAATTCCGCAAGTGAAACGAATTCTTGGAGAAGCGCACATGTGTCTCATAGACCATACTGATTTTGCACCGCATCTAAAAAAGGTGTGCTTACGAAATTTTTAGGGCTGAGAAAAAGAAGTGGCGAAAACATCCTACACCCGAAGTCGGGACCAAACAGAAGCCTAACGAACGAGCCAGTCATCAAACAAGTTATATAAAACGTTATGTTCTCAAGGAGAAGTTTCACGGCTTCATACTTGGTATTAACGGCGTACTTTTCGGTCTTCACTACCGCTATCTACTTCCGAAGCATTATGGGCTCTCGAGGAAATCCAAAAAAGATATACCCGCCTTCCTGGCAGCTTCATGGTTCGCACAAGCGGGAACAATACACCACACCATAGCGGCACTCACTCTGCCGAAGAACCACTGACGTCGCTGCATCGTTTCTCACCTTCCTCACAGGTTAACGCGATACCTCTCGGCGAGGAAAGATCGACCGTATGCGAGGTGATGCGGATATAGACCGATTAAGACAGTAAAAAGACTAATTAAATCGGGTGGCATTCTCCTTTAAGTGTACCGCGTTTAAGTTCTGACAATGACATTTTTCTGAATAATTTTAATTTCATAACCAAGTGAATAACACTACCGCTTCTGACACTGCGGTTACGATAACTCCCCAAACTAAACATTGCCAGATTTGCTGGACAAGCCAATTCCTGCCACTTACTTGGACATTTAGAAGTTTTCACAACTAACCTTCTGGAACAGATAGATTTCCGTGTGACGCAATCAGTATTCTGATCAGGTTTTTCAGTATGCAATTATGGTTCTTTTGTTCAATTTAGAAATTCAAGGTAATGAAAAGCTATTGAAGCATTAGCACTCTCATAATTGTCAGTAAGCGTTCTCTTGTTCAGTTTCAACTTCATTAGGGGACGGTTAAGATGTTAACTGGCGCATCGCAGCAAGAGGTAATTGGAAAAAGTTGGAGCAAACTCAAAATGACAGTATTTCCTGGGTGTTTCTCTGGAGAAGTGAACGTCTTACACTGATCCTATGGAAGCCCGGAAGTTGGGAATGTGTTATATTCCAGTAAGGAATATTGTAAAAAAATTAGGAGAAATAATTGGTAGAACTACTTTCTGCCCAAAAGGTTATTATTGACAAATAAGCCCAGCTAATTACACCTTAGGAGGTAAGAGAGGTTTGACAATATGCAATTCATGTCGGCCGTTGTAGAAAACTGAAGAACTGTTCCTGTGATTGAAACCAGGCGTACGTTCCGTAACGCTAGGACCTACACTAGCACCTAGCTAAAATCTAGCCTAAGTCACGTGTCCTCATAATACAAGGCAATATCTCACGTAATCTCGCGAAGTCTTGCTTTTTAGCAAGGTCCTAGCCTTACCGAACGAGATGTTGTCGCAAATATTGACACCTGGATATGCACTGTATATTTACATTTAACCAGTGCTCTGGTTGGCATTAAATGGATACCTAACCCGGTTTTGGCTTATTAAAAGATTATAAAAACGACTTCCACATCCAGCTCTCTGAAACAAAATAATGTTCTGTTACCCTCGACAACCCTCAAACGTTTGAAGAAAAACTTGAAAACTCTTCACTGCTAAACTGACAACCGTGACCTACGCTTTTAGCGCATTACACGGCAACTGTGAGAAGAGACCATCCACCAACGATCATAATGCCCAATCTGTGACGTAGGAGTGTAACCTTTTAGTTGATTCCAGTGATGCATTTATATTGGTGGAAATCATCAAAATAGGGTTCAGTATAACCAGTTGTGACGTAAAACAACACAAGGTAAGAAGCTGGCAGCAAGCTAATGAAACTTTCCAATCAATTTTAAAGCTACATGGAGTACCAAGCTAAAGAACCGTTGATAGTCTAGTGTTTTGGAGTTTAATTTAACTGGTTATTAGGTAGAGTTTGACTACCTAATTTCACACAGTTGTGTACACTCGAGTGTGAGCATTTCTCGAATAATAGAATACAACTCGATGCATTTCATCACACTTTTTTCAATTGGGTAATTTAGAAAACTAACCGGGTGGTGGCGCTGTAACCAAATCAGATACAGGTCGTCCTCCACTCAAGACTTTCGGACTGAGATAAGCCCTGCGGGTCGTGATCACTCTAACACCTGTAACGTTCTTGCTGAATTCCATTGGCACCAAATTTTAACTTCATTTCTTTGAGTTTAGTACGCATCGTATCATTTTCAACAGTAATTATTAGGCTGCTTGGTCATGGAATGCCGAGCCCGTTTTTGGAGTNGTTCTTTGGTTATCCCAGACAAATTTTCCACTTATTTACAGCTTTTTGTAATTTAATTAATTATTCGTTCTCTACTCCGGAAGTGACGTTTTGGGAGGCAAGCATTTCGCGCCAATTTCTTTTCATATAGTCTGACTGTGAGAGCTGCCGAGTCAGTCATTGTTCTATCTCGGTTGTGATAAGTTCGGTCGTCGTTTGCTATTGTTTATGAGTCAGTCAACATGCCACACTGTTGCTGCGTACCGGGATGTACGCATTATTGTCTCACGGACAGAGGAACAACTCTCCCGTTTGCCCGAGTGTACCGCGACACACTCCCACTGGACAGTGACCTGAGTACTCAAATTGCTTACATCCTGCCGTGTGACTCCCTCGCCAGACACCTGGCACCTTCTAAATAGCTCCAATACTTTAAACAAGTCCACAGTAAACTTATTAAAGTTTGGCTCACCGATCTGTTCATTGAACGACGAACTGTACTCTTCACTGACTGGACCTGTATTCACTCCACTACTCAACATCGCAGCAGGGCTGCTTACAGGCTTTGGGCCATAATGAGTACATCCCGGTACGCAGCAACAGTGTGGCATGTTGACTTACTCGTAAACAAAAGCAAACGACGACCGAACTTATTACAACGGAGGTAGACCAATGACTGACGCGACAGCTCTCATAGCCAGACTATATGAAAAGAAATTGGCGGGAAATGCTTGCCTCCCAAAACGTCACTTGCGGAGTAGAGAACGAATATTTAGTTAAATTACGAAAAGCTGTAATTAAGTTGAAAATATGTCTGGGATAACCAACGAACCTAATTTTTGCTAAAAATGACATGAAAAAGGTTGACTTCGCCTTTAAAGCCATAGCCTTCTGAATATACAATGCGAGACGCTGGATGCTGTCATAATTTTTGTTGGAAAAACCTATGTTGGGTTTTACGCCAATATTGCTCAACGAAAACTCAACAAATTGGAGAGTGATTACTGTGTGAACTTAAGAGTTATATTAACATTCAAGTCTCTAAAACTGTCGAGTTTATTTAACCCTAAGGACAAAATTTCTATGGGTCTACGGTCCACGGTAGTATACAAATTTATCTGTGCTGGATGTGGCTCCAGTTACATAGGCGAAACTGTTCGCCATTTGAAAACCAGGACCAAGGAACATCTAAATTCTGACAGAAATTCACATGTAAATATTCACCTACAGAGCTTAAATCATTGTTATCAGCAGTGCTCTTTCAATGACTTTGCAATAATAGACCAGGCAGTAACAACAAAGGAGCTTAAAATTCGTGAGGCTCATTTACACATCAGTTGGTGCAAGCCCAATCTCAATAGGCAACTGACACACCACAGGTTGTCATTGTTGGTCTAGTTCATTTTCACTCCCTGTAACTGACTGTATCTGTGCTTCCTTACTTGTTGCTGGGCCTGGCTAGGTGGCCACTGTATTATCACTTCTGAGGATGGTGTTTAATAAATGACACCGAAACATGTCAAGTATTAAAACTGTTGTTGTTTTCTTGAATGGAATAACCTAACAAGAGAGTAGTTAACATTGACAAGCTCTGGAAGATTTCTTCTAAGGTCTCCAAGAACAGGGCATCGACACATGAAATGAGGCTCATCTTCAATTTCACCCAGACAGCATATGCCGCTTATTCTCTCACCTCTAGAAATACCCATACATGTAGGTCTGCATTGTGTCTAGAGAAAGGCTTGACAGCTCTTCTAGCACATCATGCATTAGCGCAAGATTCTGAATGCAGATGGGACTTTCCAAGTATCGCAGTAATACCAAAAACATACTCTGATCACTTGAATGACGGCTTTTGTCTTCACTGGCTAACTCAAAATGTTGATGTAGACGGCTAAATCACAATCAAGGTCCATATTCGAGAGTTGACTGTGTTACGGTCTCACATAATTTTTTTTGATCACTTACCAAATGCAAACTGAATCTCATATGCAGAGTTATTTAGTTGTGCAAATTAAAAAAGAATCATCAAAATCGGACAATGTTTAAGAAATTTATCCATGTTTTTGTCTATGAATTTCAAGCATTTTTAGCGTTACGAGTGGCCATTTGAAAATTTTTTTTCAATTGTCAACAGTAGAAAAGAAAAATTAAGAACAGTTGCTTGCAAGAAACCCACACTTCAAGTTTGTACATTATTCATTAACGCATGCTGAGTCGTGTGCGTATTGTACCTAGTGTTCAGCTCATTAAAATATCAGTGCTTGTGTAACATCGTGTTCGTGTAATTAGTCTTTGAAACGTACGGAGTAACATAGTGTCACCGAGTAATGATTTTTATTAATATTTCAAGATAAAGTAACATTTATTGCGTCGCACCATAGGTGGATAAAGGGAGATCGAAGTGCCCCGAGGACACACCCCCACGGCGACTAAAAATCGCCAGCAAATATCATTTCTAGGCGTTACTTTTGCCTTCGAATATGTGTGGTTGGATCTCCTTCCCCCGACATCCTACTTGTAGATCAGCTGCTCTAAATACCCACTCCCGAGTCAAAAACAGGCCTACATTTTTGTGAGTCGAGCAATGCTGTAGTGGGGCGCAGGTGCATGTATGCGCAGCCAACCACCTTTTGACATTTGAACGTAACGAATACGTACAGTAAGTTACGTTCAGTGGTCACCGGGTGATGGCGGTGGGCTCTGGGCGCCTACTTACCTCTAATTTTACCGCTACAGCACTGTAATCAAGTATGGTCCCCAGTCTGAACTATGTAGTTATTTATATTTTAATTTTTTTCACAAACATGAATAACTTTATGCTCCACATTTTCATGTGTGATGTGTTCCCGATAGTTATATAGAAATAAATCACAGGTATTTCTTAACTGTTCATTGATGTCAGTAAACGACGAATGATCGTAACCTGAAAGAACAGAGACACAGAGTAAGTAATAGGTGACGGTTATATGAGGTGGGATTACAATAGGTTAGCAATACTAGAGATGTACTAATTAGGCTACAAGGAAATTTTACCGCTAATTAAACAAAAGACTTGTTCTGGAACTTTCCATCAATTCAAGCACATTCTAGAACTTTCCTGAATCTACCCAATCATTCTACAACCATGTACTAGTCTCTAGAATATTCCAGACTGCATTAATCAATGTCACGCTAGAGTCATCTAGAAAGTTCCATACTATACTGCAGTAAACTAATGACATCATCACTGTTCTGACGTCAGTCTTCTAGAAAGTTCCATACTATTCTGCAGTAAACAAATTACATCATCATTGTACTTAACTCAGGGGTCATGCCAATCAAACAGAATAACAAAACAAAACAAAACAAAACAATACAACTAAAAATACTGTCGGACAAACCCAAACTTAACATTGGCAGATTTGCTGGACAAGGCAACTCCTACCACTTATTTCGACATTTAGAAAGTTTTCACAGTCTTTAGGAACATGTAGAGTTCCGTGCGACTCAAAGTATTCTGATGTTTTTCTGTACCTGCAATTACTATTCTTTTCTTTAATTTAGAACTTCACGGGGGGCAGTAATTTAAGTGCTAATTGGCGCACTCACACCCTCATCAGAGTGTCAATTTACATTTCCTTGTTTAACTTTTCAAACCAAATGAAAAAAGACTAGGAGCGCTTACCGAAAATAGTTACACACAAAGCGGTTGGGAACAGTGCATTCAAGCTTATGACTTTCAAAACAAACGTTCTTAAAATAGTTTAAAGGTCCACCGTTTTAGAAATTCGAACCACACTCCGCTAAATGCTGGCTGCGGACCTGCTCGGCAGTAATAAAAATAGCCACGAGGGTGCACAAACTGCGTCGAAAACGTTTGAAACTAGGATGGTGTCGTGGAAACGTCAATAGAAATATAGTTGCCGAATATCGTGAACATCCGTCAAGGTACTAGGCAAATATGCATACAAATTTAAACTAAAATGAAAGCGCTCCGAGGAGCGAAACTTGGCGACTAAATTAACCGAAAACACGACGACAGAGATGATAAGGAAGATGGTGAATATAACGATGATCGTGGCGATGATGAACAATATGCTACAATTCATATGACCAACGTAGAGGTCAGAAATCAGTAAGAAATAGGCTAGTCTTGAGTGACACTTGGCGAACGTAACTGAATTTTAAAAGACGACGACGGAGATGATGACGAAGATGACGAATATGATGATGATGGTGATGATGATGAACAACATCATAGCGTTCATATGACGAACTTAGTTGTAATAAATCAGTAAGAAACAGTGGCGGACCTAGGATATCGCAAGGGGGGCCCAACATTTTGTCCGGCTGTAAGCATTTGCGCAAACCACGATTGTAGATGCGCATAGCACCGAATGGGGGGAGGTCGGGAGGGGGGGTCGCCCAAGAAATTTTTCTGTTTTTACCTCTAAAAATCAAGCATTTTCCTTGATTCCTGAAGTATTATCCAAGAAAAAGGCAAA
>NMRA01000384.1:125349-194709 GCA_002633005.1 Phoronis australis | reverse complement strand
CCCCCCCTAAATCCGCCTATGAGAAATAGGCTACAGTCTTGTTCAATAGAACCTACACCAACATCAATGCAGCAAGAGCGCTCAACAAAGGAACAGCGCTATCAGATAATCTCAAATAATTCGAAAGTAGACGGCCTAGCGAAAAATGGGAAATATCTTCTGAAAGCCCGTTCAAAATTCAATCTAAATTGATAATATCGCAAACTTCCCTAAGTTTTTCCAAAAAATTGAAATTTTGCGGGTGTTGTCAAATTCTAAATCAAATAACTCGAAAACGGTAAGTCTGAGGAAAAAAATTGATACATGTCATTTAAAAGGGTATACCTCAAAGAATCCACATGCAAAAATTCACGTCATTTTTTCTTCCCGACTGAAAATGGGTCAACATGTGTCAGATCCGCCACCTTGAAAGCAACTTCCTGTTTTTAGCACCAGATAGCGCGTCATAGAAAACTAACCCCTCAATATTTTCAAAGCAATTGGTCCTATAATGCGTCCTCTACAGAAGAAAAGTTTTTTGATCGAAATTGAAGTGCGCGTGTGCAATTTCCGATATTTCCGCCATCTTTTACAAGAACTAAACAATTACCTGTACAACACTAGCAAATATGTTGTACTATGTTTCTGCCGATTTTCAGCCGTGAACATAAACAATTACGGCCTCTATGAGCATTTGAATCTGAAATTGAAAGCAAAATGACCGCCACATCTGCCATATTGGATCCGATTATGACAAAAAACAATAGGGTTCCGATCATTGGTAACGAATGTTGTCAGTTGCTTTTTACATGTACACTGCATGATCTTCACATTCTTAACAGTAAAATATAATGTGAGCGCTTTATGTGAAACAGCAATCCTTAAACCATATTGCCCGCATAAAGTAAGCACACACAGGATCCAGTGGAGCTAAATACTGAAGGATGAACTTGACAACAGTAAAAGGAGGGCGATATTTTTGTTTCCTTCTCGTCCTACATTCAATCAGTGCACCAACAGGTCAAACTCCAATAGCGGTCTACTTTGCAATTTCACCGAATGTCATCCTTTTGAAAAAAATTACCATTTGAATATAATCGCAAAGAAGACAGCACTGAAAGAAAATCAGAACCACTCATAGGACATATTAAGTCTGCCAACAGCATTCAGGAATAAAAAGTCCACAGAGGTACAAAGGTAAAGGTAATTGATCTGTTTGACTGTGTATTATCATACTGTACAAGACATATCAAAACAACACCTAGTTTTGAGATGAGCCCAAAGAATAACAGGCTTCAACGATAGAGAGGGTGCCTTTCATAAGCGAGTTTCTTGCGAGCATGGTGAGATCATGTCTACAAAAGGTAGTGTTTCGCCAATAAGGTCGCAATCAAAGAGGGCGTTCTCTGTTGTGACACCAGTGGACAAAAATGGCTACTACTGAAGTGATTGGTCAGCGAGGATAGAATATTGAATTGGGCCATGTAATCTAGCTAGAACTGTTCCATAAACCAAGGTTTCTCATTGCAATAGTCTCCTAAAAGACAAGTACTGACTGGAAAAACCCCATTTACTGCGATAAAATTAACAATATTATTGCAATATTAGTTAAAAATCTACCAATGAATCAAAATACACAATATGAATAGAAGACAATGATTAGCGGACATAAAACTCGTCATCAATACAATTACACTAAGACTTTCACTTATCTATCAAAATGTAAAGATTCACAATAAAGTTCAAATGTGTAAATTGATATCTCAAACAAAAATACTTTCTTCTATACATGAAAACAAATAGTCAATCTCCTCACCCCTCCAAACTGATAGTAAAATATTTTTGGGCTGCATAACATTTCTAGGATTATCATCAACTGCAGCAATTAAAAAATAATTCCTTTTGTTAGACTAAAAACAACATGTTTTGAGTCATATGCATAATGCATGATCGGTGGCCACAGTGACGGTAGAGTGAAAGAAATTGACAACAGTATTACGCCCAATGTATTTACAGACAAAGACATTTTATACTTGCGAGGCACTTGCATTACAGCCTGGAGTTCTAAGTACAAGCTTTCGTAGATTTACAAAAAGTATGGAAAAATACTCAATGCTCATGTATAGCAAAAGGACTCTACTGGCATTAAGAACATCACATGTGAAAAGATCATTTTCATTTTACAGATCTAGTAAACTAAAATCGATAATAAAAACTGTTCTGTTAAGTTATAAAAATAAATTATTAACATACCATGGAGCACTAAATCTATTGGTCTAGGCGCAATTTCAAACAAAGCACCAAAAATTGCTTCATGGAGGAATGTAAACATACGGGTAGCAGTTCAGGCAATCTCACTAGGGAGAACACAAAAATAACTTTTTGACATTTCATACACTAGCCCTACCCCAAAATGTCACTACGCCACTCTTCATTCTGTGGTATTTACCCAGAATGCTGCATATCCAGCAGGCACACTTGTATTTCAAACTCGTGAAAATGTCAGCAATTGTGAGCAGCCATTTGTAAGTTCTGTTCAAGAAGTTTTATGAATATAGAGATTAAATTAAATGGAAAAATACAACGTAAATTTAAAGCACCAAAAGTTGGCTAAGAATAAAAATACTGAATTTGAATGTTCTGTAAACCAAACTGCAAGTCACAAATCTGTGTGAATTATACACCTGAGAGCTCTTTTGAGAAACTGTAATTAAAATTTTGATGAACATCTTTAACAAGTTTAAGAACATTTCTTAGACTTAACATGAGTATCTTTAAGATCAATTCTAAACCTTGACATTCAAATTCTGGCACCTATATCCTTAAGAACATTTCTAAAATTTGGCATGTGTATCTTTAAATCAGTTTCTCATCCCCATCCGTAGCCAGTATCTTCTCCAGCGGTATTGGAGCACCAACCTCCAGCTCAACCTTGGAAGGCTGGTAGTGACCTTTGAACTTCCTCGACTTCCTCATGTATAAGATGCCATAGATGAGCAAGGCAATGAGTGCCACACCAACGATTGCCAAGACGACCGCCACCACGACAACAGGGTCAACTGAACTTTGAGTGACAGGGGACTGTGTTGGAAGAGACAGCTGAGTTTCACAAAACGTTCCTGAAAACATAACAATTTAAATTCATTACAATAACGACAGATCATAATAATAACGCACCATAATTATCCCACAAAATAAATTTTATAACACATGCAGGCATTATAAATGAGTCAGTCACTTGCTGAGGTTAGTGTGGTGAGGCATTTTCATAAGGTCTTTGTCTAGGTACTGCAGCAGACCAAAAAAGACGAATAGTTAAATAAAAGACTAGTGGCTTCCTTCATGTCATATTTCTTGGCGTTTCCTTTCACCAATTGTTTATTGAAACAATACCTACAAGACGACAGTCACAAGACTGACACCACTTCACTTACCTGTGAACTGATCAGAGCAGATACAGCTATAACCACCCACCGTGTCCACACAGGTAGCTCCATTCACACACCTGTTGGCACCTGTTATACACTCGTTGATGTTGTCGTCGCAGGTAACACCTTGGAAACCTAAGCGATAACGAAAAAACGCTGTACTACGTTGATTATGAACCGTGTTGTCCAACGTTCATAACAGTACTTAACTGTTGTGAAGAAGTTTTAGAGAAAAAAAAACATTGACATGTGCTTCGGTAAAAAAGACTTTCAGTAACAATACAAAGGAGTCTTGGCAGTGTGACTAAGTGGTTTGAACTCTGGACTCCCGTTTAGGAAACCCGGGTTCGAATCCTGGCTTTACGTGGCAGAGAATCAAGCATTGTACACCAATTGTCTCCTACTCCTTCAAGCTCGGTCTTCATAATGAGTGAATGAATGTACGTAAGGAAATGAATGAGAACCACTTCAGAATACTCGACTTCGAGTGTGAAGTGTAAAGAAGAAAAAAGTTATGCGTGTGTGTACCACCAACTGGGGTTTCCCACTTTTGTTGCAAATTACATCCCCTAAAGTCAATATCACCATTATTAGAAGTTAAAAAGTATTAACTGGTTGACAATTTCAAACATCTTTGTCTTTCCTTTCCTTGTTATTACTCCCTTCTTTTTCAACACACATACATGTGTTTACACAAAATGGATATTTTTTTACCATATAGTGCAAAACAGTATGTTGTGCCTTCTGTTTTAGCCAGTTTACACCAGCTACAAGATTTGATTTTGAATACGGAAGGAGCGTGAACCAGTTTTCTAAGGTAAAAATTCCACGGCGGCATATATTAAATGATGACATATTTCATCTACATTTTGGTCGTGTCCAAAAGGGGCAGTCGTGTGCATATATTACAGAACTTTAAATATTCGATTCAGTGTGATTTAATTATTTTTCAGATATAGTTGTGTGTAGCAGAAGACCAAATTTCTGACTTGGCCTTAATTAAGTCAATTTTTATGAAACAGACTTTAGTGAAAAATAGCACCAAATGGCCTCTGTGTGTGAACTGTGTGTGGATCTTACCTGCACTACAGGTACACCTGAATCTGTTTGGCTCGTTTTTACACGAGGCGTTGTTCTTACACGGCGAGCTCTCACACTCATTTAGATCAGTGCCACAGTCCTGCCCAGTCCAGCCAGGCAGACAGAGGCAACCAAAGGAGCCCAGATTGTTCACACACGTACCTGGGAGAAGAAAATGAGAATATGGTCATACTGAAATATGAAGTCGGCGCTCAATTTTGTGAGACTGTTCATGGACTGGAAGGAAACAATTACCGAGCTGACCCTAATCATGTTTGCTCCTATCAAGAACTTTCACTCTTTTGTAAATAAAGGCAGACACAGAAAACAAAAAGCAACTACCAATGATTAAGAAGCCCAAGTGCACAACCCAGCCTCTCCTAAAGAATGTAGCTGTATTAAGGCACAAATTGCCATCCTTTGATAAGTACAATTAAGTCCCCCAAATATCATGAAGACAACCCAACCAGTTTAGTGGAGAGGCGGACCCTGGATGTTGAACAGACACCTGTAATTACGAGGGGAAATGGTAACCCTAAATTCACATTCCAATACTTTTCTTACTGTAAACGTCACACGTGACAATCCAACACACGGATCAGATACAAGACAAAAGTATTCAAACAAAACGACCTGAAAATCCCATCCTGATGGCCGGGTAGAAGCCAAATTCAACATCAGAGTGCTGTCTTTTTGCATGACTGAGCGTGACGGGGATTTAACAGGAAGTTAGTGAGGTGGCTAAGGCATTCTGTAATTAGAATTTCGTTGCTTTTTGCTCCAAACAGAATGTGCCATGGTGAGAAAATGGAATTTTTGTTTGATTACTTTTGTCTTCTACTGTACTTACACTCAGCTCACTTACCTCCATTGTAGCAGGGAGAGTTCACACACTCATTGAGGTCAACCTCACATTGCTGACCTTTGAACCCAGTGCCCTGACAGTCACATGTGAATCCACCAATGGTGTTGCTGCACTTTCCGCCGTGAATACACGTACCAACCAATAAACATTCATCGATGTCAACTTGACATCTCTCTCCTTGGTAATTTGTCCCCAGGCAGTTGCACTCGTACGACACTGCACTTAAAGTGCACTCGGTACGTTTACTGCACTCGGTGACCTGGCATGATTCATCGTGCCATCCACATGACCTTACAATGTCTGCACAGGAGCACCGTCCTTTGTATACACACGACCCATTATTAAAGCATGGCTGCTGGTAACACGAATCAATGATATCCTGACAGTAGATGCCGCCGTAACCAGGGCGACACCTACATGTGTAATTGTTCACTAAATCGTCACAAGTCGCCCCGTTCAGGCAAAGATTTCCTACGCAATCATTTATGTTGGTTTCACACAGCTGGCCGGTAAACCCGACACTGCACACACACTGATATGTTTTGTCAATATTTTCCTGACAAGTGGCACCATTCACACAGGGTGAAGACGAACATCCTCGTTTATCCAACTGACACAGTGTACCTTCATACCCAGCCAGACACGAACAGTTAAACCCATTGACACCATCTTGGCATGTAGCAGAGTTCAAACATGGAGAGCTCAGGCACTCGTCCACGTTTTCCTCGCACCTGTTGCCACGGTAACCGGGCAAACACGCACATTTGTAACCGGGAAAAAATTCCATGTCGGGATTTGACGAACTGTCAACACACGTAGCTCCATTCAAACATGGATTAGATAGACATTCATTAATATCCAGCTCACAAAGACGTCCACTATACCCCACAGTGCACTGACAAGTGAAATTAGTCTCAGGATTAGACATATCAAACCAACAACTTCCTCTATTAAAGCAAGGGTTTGTGTCACATTTATCAATGGCCGTCTCACAGACGTGACCCGTGTAATGGACTGAACACGCACACGTGTAATTCGACTGAACGTTGCGACATGATGCCTGATTCTGACACGGTGCGTAGAAGCAAGAGTCCTTGTACTGGCAGCGATCACCATAGAAGCCTGGCACGCAGTTACACGTGTAATCGGCACCATTTATGATGCACGTGGAGTTATGGCGACAGTCGTTACGGAAACAGGAGTTATACGTTTGACACTGGATACCCATGTACCAGTCAGCACACTGACAAGAGTATTTTGTGTTATCCGTACTACCCGTGCAGTTAGCACCATTATAGCACGGTGCTGATGCGCATATACGCGTCCTCTCACAGTTCATTCCAAAGTGGTCCGCATCACAATCACAACTGTAGCTATTCACTTCATCTTGGCACGTTCCATTATACTGACAAGGGGTGCTCAGGCATTCATTAATTTCGTGTGAGCAATTTTTCCCCATCCACCCCCCTTTGCAAGTGCATTTATAGTCCATCGGAAATATTGAAGTGCAATCAACTGTATTATTCACGTGGCATGGATTTGAATCGCAGACTGCAATGGTCACGTCACAGAATCTGTTAGTGTAACCGTAAGCACAAGCGCATGTAAACGACCGATGTCCGTCAACGCAAGTTGCACCATTTTGACACGAATGATTGTAGCAGTCATCAATACTCTGGGCACATGATGCCCCCTGCCATCCGTCGAGACATGGACACGTATGTAAATTCCATTGATCAACACAGAATGAGTTTGGCGGACACGGGTTCACAGAGCACACATCATCCGGATGGCAGCCATTTTGGACATTATGCGCCCTGACAACCACGCCATCTTGTGGTGTACCAAGGTAATGCATATGTTTGTCGTTGAACTTGATGCTTCGCATGCAGCCCTTGAAGTGACCCATAAGAAATGTATCATCCCCTGTAAGGACATTAAAGAATTCTTTGAGACAAAATCTCGTTTTACATGTACGTTGTTTTGATCAAAACACAATTACTGCAAAAACGGCACAGTAAAAAGAACCAATTCATATATTCTTAAGTTCAAAACCGCTGACTTAATTCTAATTTTGAATTAAATTAAACCATCGTGATAAAATTATAAGGAATATTTTCATTGACCAAGACGCATCAATGAGAAGTGATTGTTTTCAATTTTAGGGTGTACAAAATTATGAACTGAACGTCAATTAAATTAGTTTAATTTTGAATTTAAGATTTTAGTGGTCTATTGAAATATATACATATGGCCATGGGCACAAACTATAACATGTAGAAGACAGAACATAGTCAGGTGCATTACAAACTGGATAATAAATTGTGACACGCACTCATAATCTGGTTTCTGTACTTTAACTTTTGAATTCAAGTAATAGCTCAACAGCTAATATCTCGGCCCTTTTTAACAAAACACAACAAACAAAATGAAAGCAGTACTTACTTTTAATATAACAACAGCCCAGAAGCAATTTTAAAAACTATTGCTAGTGATTAGCGCAGTAATAAAAGACGAAATATCAGTGCTGTCTAGAATACATACCAGGTTGAAATGGCTTGGCTCCCAGGTGGATGACCACAGAATTGTTCCTATTGGGCGAGTGAACAAGGTCAAGGTTGCCAGGCACTGTGTAGCTCTTGGTGTCGATTTTCACTATCAGCTGGCTCCCATATCGCACCCACATAACCGTGTGCCAAGTCGCATCAGACACTACCTCTTGCAGGGTTATGGATGATACTGAATATAATACACCACTCGCGTTAAATCGGCTGATTTCTCTTTTTAATATTTAACAGTTACTACCAGTATTGTTCAAAATCAATGGATGGGCTATATTTCTCAGATTTCCTTTCGAGTTTTTACAAAGTTTGGACAATAAAACCAGCATTATACAAGCCTTGGGATTCTCAGAACAGAAGTGACCGAATCGATTTTAAATGAAGTATGTCAAAGAATTAAGAAGTGTTCCATTTACTAGGCAGAGACCCAACAGATATTCCATGTATGACTACAACGTGTTAAAGGGACAATATCGCGTTTATTGCTGAAAGAAACATTTAATGATTATTGTTGGACGGAATAGACTTTTTGAAGTTAAGAGCTTTGACTAGAGCTGTGAAACAATAAGATCTGTTGTTTTTTGATTTTATTACAAATCGCCAATTACCTGCAGTGTCCGACAGACATTCGCTGATATCAAAGTGGGCGACTTTTCCAGTTAAATAAGCTTGTTATGTGAAATTTAGCTCAGCCAACAGGACCAGGACCTAAGGTTGACAGCTTTTCTCAGAAAATCACTTTTCTCGCCATTAGGGGCACTTCAAGGTGTATGTGGCCAGGTCTCAAACGAGGCTCTTTTGCATAGTACTTTTTCTCATTAGTTTCATAAATACTGTGACCGGTAGGACATCTGTCTTATTTGACTAACTCACTGCACTAATACATGTATGGTGTTAGTGAGCGCTGTGGCTCTGAATAGTAATTTGCATGTCAGCGACTTTTGAAAGACTGCGTCTACCCTGAACCCGTGTTTGTGTAATTGCTTTGAACTTGAAGCAGGGTTTTGAACGTCATCCGTGCAATGTCGTTGGAGACACAGTTTTTACGATTCTGCTCCGACTATGCCTATGTTACTGTTCTTCGTGTTGCGAATGCCGAGCATGCTATTGTAACACAGAGCATGAACCAGTAAAACTCGAGGTGTCTAGTTTTAGAGCATGACAAAGCCTGACAACCACTTCAAATACTAAAAACTTAGATGAATGGGTCTGCGCTTCACTTAATATGTAAGCAGTCAGCAATCCCTTATATATGTGAAGCTTCACACGAATGCTGTTTCAAAAGCCCGCTCCTTTGCTAACAAGTTTCTCATCCTGGAACATGCATGCATAAATCCTAACATACAGCAGAATCAAAACAGAAGTAATCAGGTAAAACAACATTTCCTCCATGACGGCTAATCCTTTAAACAGCAAAAAGACTTAACTGCGGCTACTGTGGCACCAAACTGCAATTGTAGAATGTTTAGCCAACTTATTAACTTCCCTTCTAATTCCCTCTTATTTTCAGTCATGAGGGGAGACTACTCTGACTGTGAAAACGACTTTTGGTACGTTCATTTTGTGTGAATACTTTAAAAACCTACTGTACTTTAGATGACTCAAATAATTTTTGTCAAGAGGCATACCTTGGCCAAAGTTGACTTCCACCTGCAGTTGACCTCGGAACAATCTGAACTCTAGGTTGTCGTTCGGTAAACCCGCTCGGTCTGCCAACTGGACGTACATCAGTGTACCAGTCTGCTGTCGAGTGCGGAACTCAAACATCCCGCTCTGACCAAAAGGCACCGTGGTGATGTCAAGGGTCAAGGCCACGCGACTGTCACGGCCATTGAATGTAGAAGAGGAGACTGAAGAAACATTAATGACGTCAAACCTTCACCCAACTGACTCAAATTTAGACATCCTATGTAGGATGCCCTGTTCAACAGTTGGACGCCCAAATAAAGTATACAAGTAAGCCCTGAAAACTCACTGCTCAGACAAGAAAAAACAAAATGGTTTAGAAATGATGTAAGATACAAAAAACACATCTCCACAGCACATACTACACTGTAATTAGCAATTTAACTAGGAGTCTTACGAATGATGACAGGCGTTATTGGTCACGGATGCCGTGAGAACTTGGGAAACATAGTTGGATGCCCAACTTTAATTTTGAAATTCTGTTTCAAGTTGTTTTTTAAGTTATTCCTGGGTAACGTCTTTACAATAAACTTTATAATTATAATGACAGTTTTTATGACAAAGTTCCTGTTATGCGCACTCAGCAGATCATGCTCCAACTCCCACAGTGGTTTCACTTTCCATCAATATCCAAGAATTTTCCAACGTGTACTTTTCATTTTCAATGAGTTATTTCTCCCAAAAACTTATTCAAACAATAATGAATGCTAACCATGGACGCCAAGTACATACTTGCAAAACGTGCTGTTAATTTGCTTATTGCAGTTTTATTTCCATGAGTTTTTAATATTTTTTCATTTTCTTTCAAGTTACCCACTGCAGAATGCCGCAAATGCAAAACACACAAACTCAAAGCCCATAGCTATCAATCTGCAGTGGCACATCACATGCACATTGTAGGTGCAGGGCTTGGAATGACCAATGACAACAAATTTTCTAGGTGATGCATCATTCCACAAATAGTCTTGTCATAGAAATATTTTTTGTGTTGTAAAATATAACTGAAATAAACGTTTCTGCATGAATAAAGTCAAATTAATGGTACAAAGAGATGAAAAAAGAGGAAGCTGGAAATCAAATAACAGGAAATCAAAACTAAAAACGAGAAATCCTTTAAAAACGAGGAAATTCCAAGCCCTGTGGGTGGCAGCAAAAGCTTGTCCAGCAGAACATTTTTTGTTAACATCAACCTACGCCAATTGCTTTGTTAATATATCAGCATTACCAAAAATTCTATGATTACTGACGAACCGAAAGTAAGTTGAGAACGGAATAATATGGTAGCATTACTTTAGAGCACAGTAAATTCTCACCAAGTTTGGCTAACTTAATTTAGTAAGTCTTTTTTCAAGTTCCAACATCGTTGTGAATGCCCACAACTTTTTCAAACCATTGTAGGGCGGTAGCTTCAGTGCAAAACTTGAACAGAGAAAACCATTGACTTGGTGCACACGCCTTTTAGGCAAAAATGAGAACTTAAAACCAAGTTTCCTTATTATGCCCTAAGCTGTCCTAAATTGGTGAGATTTGAGCAGTGTTTGTGGCTGTACAAATACAAAGCGATATTGGCAATACACATAATGGTGGACTGACAGAATTAAACAGCAGTCACAATTTAACATACCATCAGAACAGTTCTTGCCAATGAAGTCTTTTGGGCAGTCACACGAAAAATCGTTCCAACCACTACTACATCTCCCCCCGTTTTTGCATGGGTTTGGATCACACGACTTGTCACGAGGGCAGCCAGCAGAGGGCGCAGCAGGGTCGTTACGCAGATTAGATGGAGTAGCTGTCTCCAGACCGGTAACTAAACCGTTGATTGTCAGGTCGCGGATACAACCAATTAAACTATAACAGAAATTGTCAACACTCAATGGCAACAGACGTCAGATCACACCACAATGGCGTCCTTCTGAATGAGACATGCTCAAGACCACCGGACATTACTCAAGGCTCAACTTCAAAACTGACCAATCACATTGCACGAAATTTGAAAGTTTACACGAAGCATGTCACACGATTGGTCAATTTTCTAGCCAAGGTTTAAGTATGATTGGCGGTCTTGGCCCCTGGTGAGCCATCGTAAGCGTAAATCACTTCAACCAGAGTTGGATGATACACCAATTGACTCCATTCAGCAGGTGGCGCCACAAATAATATAGTTAATCTAATACCAAGATCCCTTCTGATATCACATACCAAAATCACTCACCCAACACAATACAGCCAGCGCTAACAAACACATAAATATAAGTACTAAAACATGCACTTGAAGTAGGTGTCTTCCCTCAATTTGTATGCTAGAGCGCGCAGTCTGATGAACCCAGCACGGCTGTTGTTTGCCGTGATTTTCTGTTCTAGCAAGAGAGTTGCCTCTTGCCAACACAAATCATGTGCGGTCCATACGCGAAAGGAAGTAAAATCCCCACTCCCTCAATAGGTGATTGTCCCAGTAGAGTACATGTGAAAAGTGACATAATAAATGATCACACTATTTACAAAAAATACAAAAACACAGAAAATGTTTCGCCCAAGGCTGCGTTTCGGCATCAGTTGACAAACCAAGCTCAAAAGACAATGCATAATGAGTTTAGACGGGGATCACCTTCGACGCAGTTGCAGAAATATACTGCCAGCTTCCGTTATCTTCCCATATTTTCCACTGATGAAAGTACGATCACGTTCACTTCCAAATACGTTGGGTGTCGTTCCATGTCGACGGAACGAATTCTTGACTGCAATTTTCATGGACCAAAAAAATTGAGATGGGCCCAACAAAATTTGTAAGATGGGTCCACTAGACCTTGTTGCACCTTACAAGAGTGGGGCGATCACGGAACGTTATTTTTCACAAAGTGCTGAGCAAACAGCAACTGACAAGAGATGAACACAATTAAGGCTCCCCTACCTGCTAAATGAAGGGAAGCTGTCCGGACGCGTCCTCCACGTGTCCACCAGGACATCCGAGTGTAACTGACCAAGAAACACTGGAGTGACCACAACAAAGCCCCCGCCAAGCACCTGCTCAGTATCTTGTTGGCTGGCATCAGCATTCTTAACTGTGAAAAGTACATCACCAGGTTATCACTCCAAAGTAGTAGGTCTGTACACATTAGAGCCCCATGCACGTACTCTTTACTTTATTGTTTGTGTTTTAACTCAAGGAAGCTATAAACCAGCCTTCTATTACAAAATTAACTTTTCATTTAGCCCACTTGTTATGAAATTGGTCCTAATTTTTTCCTAGTCAGTAAAACTGGAGATAATTTGAGAGCTTGGAAAGAACTTAGTCGCTTATTGCTCGAGGCAAAGCTCTACAGGTTGGATTGTCACTGCATTACATTTTATTCATTGAACATGACCTCAAGTAATAAACTGAAACTCCGAGTTCTTCGCAAACACAGAAATCACTTCAAATCTAAGTAAGGAACAAAGTGAGATAAAACTCCTAGCAGCATGTGGTCTAAATATAATATTTGCTTCTTGGATGGAATGCGGGCTAATGCTTTAACTAAAGAACTCATTTAGTGGTGCGAGTAGAAAGACAAGAACACTACTTTCTCATAAGAGAGATGAGAAAAATTGCAGCTCGACCATTATGAACCAATTGAAAATACATAATTCGTTAATAGCCACTTTCAGGGATTCCGCACTTTGAGAACCAGTTTTCTCCACTGAATAATGGGCATCAAACTGGTTCTCAAAGTTCGGGACTCCTATAAGTGACCATAGCTCAAAATTCCATTGGAGAGTGTAAGACATTTAGGATGAACAAACAAGTAGAGGGATCGTGCTAACGCGCTTCTACTAAAAACATGCTAACCTCTACTGCTGTTTCAAAACACCATCATGTCATGACTTTGACATTCATAACAATGATGCATGAAGCATTATAGAGCAACATGAAAATAAATTTTTACTGTAAAATGTTAACTTGAAGAAACTGTACACCGTCCCTAACAAGAGTAACAGTCTTCCAAATAGTGTGTAAGGTAGTAAAGCAACCCATGAAGTCATACTTGATCTCAGACTGAAACGCAACATTTGATTTAAAATGAAGCCAACATGTTTGTTGTTGCATGCCTGTTTTTATACAGCGCAGTCAAATATAACTGAAAATGACTACTTACCTAAGATTATGTTGCTAATTTCAGAAAAAAAATTTTTGCAGACCTTTTTACTTCAATTTGGATGCAGGTTTTCGTAATTGGACTTCACTGACTGTAAATTCAAGCACTCTATGAATAGAATTCAACTGATAAAACCGGGAAAAAACCATCAAAATTATTATTCTAACGTCTTCACTAGATGTCTCTCACCTTGCACTGCGAAACCGTTGACACTGAAAGTCAGATGAACACTCCACCAATCACCATCTGTGACATTTGATCCGACCCGGATGAACTTGTCACCTCCACGAATAATTAAATGGACGCGCAGCTGACCATTGTCCAGCAAGACGGCTAATGGTGTGGATGTAAGCTGCAGTGGACAATAGACAAATTACATGCATAAGCTTAAAACATGCAGTTTCAACTAGTGTCTGTTTTCTAGGGTATACATTTCATTTTCCGTGAGTTAACCATACCATCCATACCTGTTCATAGAGATGGTGGACACGCACTCATACAAAATCATTTTATGACAAATTGTAATCAAACAAAATTGCATGCGGAAAGCACCATCTTTAAAAACATTGCTCGTTTTTGACTAAAATATTCTTCGAGGGCAATAAACCTGTACCTTCTAAAAACCTTAGATTATAGACAACAGATTCGCAACTCCAACATTTTCTTGCATAGTATCCTAGAGGAGGCGCCACTCTCCTAAATTACGAATTTCAATTTTCAGTTAATGTATTATAACGGGAATCTATTTTATTGTCCAGTACAACGAAAAAANAAGCTGCAGTGGACAATAGGCAAATTACATGCTTAAGCTTAAAACATGCAGTTTCAACTAGTGTCCGTTTTCTAGGGCACACATTTCATTTTCCGTGAGTTAACCATACCATCCATACCTGTTCATAGAGATGGTGGACACGCACTCATACAAAATCATTTTATGACAAATTGTAATCAAACAAAATTGCATGCGGAAAGCACCATCTTTAAAAACATTGCTCGTTTTTGACTAAAATATTCTTCGAGGGCAATAAACCTGTACCTTCTAAAAACCATAGATTATAGACAACAGATTCGCAACTCCAACATTTTCTTGCATAGTGTCCTAGAGGAGGCGCCACTCTCCTAAATTACGAATTTCAATTTTCAGTTAATGTATTATAACGGGAAATTCTAGCATCTATTTTATTGTCCAGTACAACGAAAAAAAAATAATTTCGGCATTGAAACGCTGTTCAAAATCTTCTAATAGTACAACTGTTGGTATCGCGAGTACTTTTGGCAATGCTACTATCCGACCACACAATAGCCGACCACAATTAGCAGACGCCGTACTTCCTGGTAGTAAAACTTGCTAATTTTGCCAGAAGTAATGAGTAAATAATGACATCAGGCCTTATGCGTAAGATCACAGATTTCATCCATTGAAAATATACAGAGTTGGCGGTCCATAGTCAGTGAAAAAACCAACAACTTTTGCTTCAGTCCCCTTACAGTAACAAATCCCATCTCACAGTGTCCCTTACTCAAAACTAAATCTGATTTTTAGGCTTGTGAAGAACTGATAACTCTTTTTTGCTTCACAACAGGCTCAACTTTTCCAAGCGGGTTACTATAACCAATACCAGTTCAAACAAACGACAACAACACTATGATGTTTGTTTAGAAGACCACAATAGCCTGTGAAAATCATTGCCGGTTTTAACACCAGGACACATGCCATTAACTCAAAACGGAGCGTCTCACCGTATAGAGCAGAACACCGGACGACCGAGTACTGCTGAACCAGAATGTGAGTGTCGTCACCCGAGGTATCTCCCTCTGGCGATTGATGTGTAGGAACGACGAACCGTTGAAAAACGCCGAGCGCTGTAGCGTGCATTTTGCACCTCCGAATCCGGAAGAGCACTGGCAGGATTTGGCCGTCCATCTGTCGACACAGACGCCATTGTTGCCACATTCCGTGGGCGAGCAGAACAAGTGATCAGAGCAGCCAGGCTGAGGATTGGACAAGGACGTGTTGTTTTCAACACCAGAGGTCACCAGATTCACCGCGTGACCGTTGACGGAGAAATTCTGCAATCCAAAAGAGAGCTTTTTCATATGCGTAGGGTTACACGTCCTGTCAATGTTATAAGATTGTTTTGTATTGTTTTTACTTTAGCACACAGCCTCTTCTCCAGTCTACATGAGCTCTAAATTAAGATGTCTATATCTTTGTGTAATAGTCTGATGTAATGTGCTCACATCGTGAGAACCAGTTCTCAACTGAATAATTGGCATCACACTGATTCACAAAATGCTGGCGCGTTGTATCCGACTATTGTCTATATTTGAGAGTACGTACCCGCCCACAATCAAACAACTAACTTTTCAATTTTACCACTATCTCTTTGAAATGGCCTGGAAATCAATCTGAGTCACTATTTACACAATAAAATTTAGAGAAACCTGTAGTAATGAAAAAATTCACTGTTAGTATAACACGATGACATGTCTGAGTTACTGCAATTATAATTATGAAACTGTTATGGCCTAAAACTAATGTTTAGTAAGTCCACTAAATCCAATGTTCTTTCTTGGAAGAAGGTTGTCACTTTCACTATCAAGAGTTCAATACAGAGTCAAAATAAAGAAACAACAACAACCCTATTAACATAGCCACCTGCTTATATACTGAAAGAAGATTTGAATGACTACAGGTAAATAGGCACAACTGTCCTAAAACATAGAACAACTACAAGTAAATAGGCACAACTGTCCTAAAACATAAAATAAAACAACTTACCCCAAAACATCCACGGAATCCCTCTATTACCATAGCAACACTGCGCATAAACGTGGTAACCGTGGCAGCGCCTCCGACATACAGTGCTCCGTTAAGCACACCATCTGGCCGCACCATATTGAATTGTCTCTCACATGACTCACCACTCACACATTTATCAGCGGAAAATATGACCGTAGATGGCGTTAGCGTCAAAAGTACATCTATGCTGTATCTATTGTTGATTTTTGTCACTTTAATCTCTTCAGCTCGGGTCTCTAAACCATAATCTAAAGACAATCTCAATTTTCCAGAGACCAGCTCCATCACGAGATGCTGTGGATACCCGGAGCCATCAGTCCCGTCTGCAAACAACAACATCCCTGACGAAACTGTCGTCACAAAACTGAACTTGATTACAAGATCACTGACATCTCGTCTCTGGCGATGCGTATCAAACTCGGAGATCGACCGTCTTACGGCCCCCCTGTTGTTGACCAAGGTAGCTATGGAAGCCAAAGTGATAACATTGCTGCCATCAAATGATGCTTGCGACACCTTTTGGCAGTTGTCGCCTTCCACACCACTGGGACAGCTACATCCGAAAACACCAGGATGTGGCTCGAAACATACGCCATTGTTCAGACAAGGGTTTGAATCACATTCCTTCGTGTCGACTGAGCAATTCTGACCAGTGAAACCTGGCACGCATTCACAGTGGTATGCGTTAATTAAATCGACACATGTTGCCCCATTCGTGCAAGGATTGGGGGAGCATTCATTAATGTCTTCAGTGCAATTTTGCCCAGTCCAGCCTTCGACACAATTACACGTGTATCCGTTTATTTTGTCAATGCAGCTGGCATTGTTACTACATGGGGATAACACAAGGCATTCATTGATCTCTGTCAAACAATCATGTCCCGTCCAACCAGGAACACAGGTACATTCAAATGCATCGATCAAATCTATACAAGTCGCTCCATTTCTACATGGGTTGACAAGACAATCATTGATATTCTCGGAGCAGTTTCTTCCAGTGAATCCAGTGTGACAGACACACTGGTAATCATTGAGCAAGTCACTACAGGTGGCACCGTTTTCACACGGCCTTAATCTAGCGCATTCGTCGATTTCCGTTTCACAATTGCTGCCAGTGTATCCAGCAAGACAATCGCAGAGGTATTCTCCAATCCTGTCATAGCATGTGCCGTTATGTTGGCACGGGTTAGACGAACATTCCAAAATCTCCTGTCCACAATCTGCACCAGTGAACCCTGTAGGAATAGAAATAAACTAATCATTAAGTTTGCATAATGTTTCAAGGGCTGTAATCGCAACCTTTTCACATGTTGATGTAGTAAGTTGACAGCTGCACAGCATTAGGCAAAATCTTACACTAACAGGATTTGCACGCAAGTGGCCGAGAGAGCATGATTGTGCTGTTAACCCCTGAGCATCTGGCGAATTCCTTGGCACAGCAAAGGCTTAATGGCTAGTGAGCTAGTCCCTATTCATGGACTTGGCTGAAAGCGGTGGATGAGATAACTGCGGTAGGACCATATTGGCAGGCCAGCATATTTAGCTAAATATCCACCAAACTATACATTTTGACTCGGTGAAAGTAGACATTTATGAAAAAAGAAGGCCTCTAGAATTTGATTTTTAACTTTTTACCAATTTGTTAATAACAGGGTCACGTGGCCATGTCTGTTTAGTAAAATTTAGCAAAAACGAAATACACGTACATTGATAGTAAAACAATGGTATCGATAATGTGATCAAATTTTAATTGATATATTAAATCTGAAAGTGGGATCTCAAAAACATTGTAACAGCTTTCTAAATAATCAAAAAAGGTTTGTTTTGATAGCCCCTCATGCATTAGTGCAACGTTTCAATAAGAAACTCTTAATAGTCTTTTGGAGAACAGTGCGTAAAGCATGATATATGAAGGTTTCATTTGAATCCAGTCAATAAGACGTTCTGAAGCAAGCCAAAATTGAAAACTTTCCAGGGTCCTCCGTAACCTTAAAAGGCATGCCCTTGTTATTTAAAACTAGGTGGGGCGCTCTCACTATGGAAGTAAAATGTGTGGATTTCAATAACTTATTTTGAATAGATCGTCAATATGTTCCATAAATAAGAGCGCACCTACTAAAAGCCAAGCAAATTCATTTTGTTTATTCATGATTCTTTAAAAATTTTATGTCATGTACGTTTTCTCAGCACATTTCTGTATTAATAAAAAATGTAGTTGATCCCATTTTTTAAAAAGTTCTATGACCTAACAATTACGTCTATACAGAGTGTCATATTTAATAAAAGTGCATCTAGGTTTTCCTGTTCATGTCTCCACATATTAGACATGAGAAGTTGTGCCAACAAAGTTTTCCAAGTAACTAAACGTAAAAAAAGGTTGGAATTATGACATACCCTACTGAAATATGTGAATTTAGTTCAAAACCTATACTTCCACTTCACAAGCCAGTTTTCTGTTTTCCATTATTGTGGAGAATCAGATTCTCTACGGGTGTTGACAGAGATATTGGCAGCTTTCAAGGAAGTCTACTATCCTATCAACTGGGGTTTGGTATAAAGCCAAACATGAATGTTTAGAGAAAATTAAAAAAAACAAGGCAAGTTTGCCGCAGTCCACATGTGGGCATTAACTCTCATGCGTACAGTACATTGAGAATTGATAGATTATTACCAAACATGGATGTTTAAAACTGAAATTGATGGAAAAGCATTTGTTTGTTCATGAAGGCCATGACACAACACATTGACAAGCTTTGTAGCACTGTAAACTCACATTCCATGCAAGAAGCAAAATTTAGACCACAGTACCGCGGCTATAAAACAGGTCTTGACTCGTTTGTAACTCAGAACAGACGCAGAGTTTGCAAACAACTGGCAGTTCTTGAGACCTTGCTCCGTGTATAAAATGACACGCCTTGACAAGCTAACTTGTAGAGCCTGGTCTTAAGTACTGACAAATTGTCACTTCTTTTAAAGTAGTGAAATCAACTCCAACTTTCACTAAGGAAGAACTTGAGACAAATTTCATAATGGTAACAGGGACTAAATGAATGAGGTTTGTGAAGAAAGGCGGAGTAATAGTAGTTTAAAGAATTTAGAAATACTGCTTTCACTAATAGTTGTTACTTTTGCTATCAAGTCCGTGACATATCAACGCTCACTATTCTAATAGAGAGCCTTAACTTCACTGCTAAAAGTTCCTCTTTTCTCAAAATGACTGACCTTGTCTACAGCGACATCTGTAGTCTGCTCCAGCCTGCTCAAGGCACGTGCCGCCCGACTTGCACGGGTTGGCTGAACACTCGAGCACATCGGCCTCACAGCGTGGACCCGACCAGAACGGGCCGCAGATGCAACGAAACCCACCCATGACATTAGCGCAGAAACCGCCATTTTGACAAGGGTTTGTGGGACGGCATTCATCGACGTCCAACTGACAGTGATCACCTGTCCAACCAGTGGGACAGATACAGGTGAAACCTGAAAACAACAACTCTTAAGTTAAAATTGACACTTAGACTGTATAAAATAAAATCACAAATTCTCTCCATCTTAAAATTTTCATTACTTTAAGTAGATTGTACTGTCGTTAAAAATTTTGGAAATCTGTATAAACCGTAAGTAAATACCATGTTATTTCTTGTAGTTTTGTGCAATAAGTCCATCCAAAAATACCACAGCGCCACTCCTTGTTCCACGCTATTTACCCACAATGCCTCACATGTGTCAGGCTAACTTCGCATGTAGAAGTGTCTGACATTATCATTACAAATTAAAAGTTACATCTGCCATACTTATCCTGGCTTAGTTTCACTACATTGTATGAGGAGTTCTCATGGAGGCACCAAAAGATCAACAGACGAGGCTTACGCCGACTTTTGACAACAGGAGTCCATGACTGTCTCCGCGTTTCCATGGTTTCCAAGAGAAAATTCCATGACCTCTCTCCCATGAGAAATAGACTTTTTGCAAGATCAGAAGCCAGGTGGATTTTTGACCAACTTCTCTTGACATACCAGTGCTAACCTGGATAGAGTTCAGCATTTGTCTCGCGGCGAGAAAAATCTAGCCAAAATCCTATGTTCTCACTTAAAATACATGGCAATATCTCATGTAATATTGCAGTCTTGCTTTTCTATGAAGGTCCTAGCGGGGTCCTTGTGTTATTGAACTCTACCCTGTCATTGTATAGCAGGTGTGTGAGACCACATGCTGTTTTTACACACAGTGCTATAGACCTAGACAAGGTTAAGTAACAACATGAAGATTTTGTCCCACTTCCTCTGCTATGTTGGGAAGCACGCACACTTAGTTTTTTAAAAAAGGGTTTCTTCAATTCAGTACACATTTATTGTATCCTTAACTTACACTACAACACATCACTCACTTGGAAAACATGAACAAATCAATATACTTGATTATCTAACTCATTCCAGTGTCAACACACACATGGTTCACAAAGTACGAGACAAACATAAAGATTTCAATCATGACTTTTCCGACGCAATCAAAAAAATTACATTTGAAAACATTTCCACAACAAAAACAAAAGCATGACGCTTCCACAGGAACTTTAAAATTCCACAGCAGATGGGAACTGTCCTACTCAACTAAATACAGAACTTCTTGATATTTTGAAAACCGGATCAACCATACAATTCATTTTTTTCTACCTCCGTGAAACAGGAGAGTTCATTGCTATTACTGTGAACTAAATAATGTTAAAGCAAAAATAATTGTCCTTTTCAGTGTTAAAGAGCTTATAGCACTGTTGCGAAAATACACAGTTTCTCAAAATCTTGTCTGGAGGCACCTATGGCATTTAGAACATAGAAATGCTAATTAGCATAATTTATTTGGTGCTACTAACTGCCAATAAAAACAAATTTCTCGTCAATCCTACCTGCTATGCTGTTCTCACACGTAGCTCCGTTCTGACACGGGTTGCTCATACAGCTTGTTCTGAGCAGTTCACAATGATCGCCAGCACGGGTATCTGGGCATACACATCGGTAACCTTGACGACCGTCCGTGTACTCCTCACACATGCCGTCATTTTGGCACGGATTGCTGTGGCATTCGTAAACGTCGCCTTGGCAACGGTCACCTGAGAAAGCGAAGCAGGATAATTTTTCATTTATCCTACTGATGGCAGCACTCTGCAGTCAGGAAGTAATCCAACAAATATACCAGGAAGAAAACGTCCAATTTAACATCGTGACGAGAAAATTTAATCACTGGACTAAACATGAATAGGAGACAATCAAAATCTAATCTTTTGTACATACTTATATTTAGTTTACAAAAACACTTTCTTCAAAATCAAATCAGGTTGACGATTGGCTGAATCTATTTAGAGCAACACATTTATGCTTTAGTTCAGTTACAAAAATGGGTTTGATAAAAGTACTTTCATCACAATAACATCACATTAACATCACAATAACATCACATTAAAATACCATTGACTCCATTACAAGATTTTTTTATTTGTTACTAACTATCTGTAGGTCACATTTGCCTTGGACAAAAATGTGGACTTTTTTCTAAATTTTCAAATCATTTTCTACAGAATTTCAAAGCTATACGTAATTGCCTTCATTGCCAGCCTGAAAAGTCCATCTTTTCTCAGCTTTGTTCCAGCTGAACACTGCTGCCATCTAGCAGCGGAAATAACACTTACGTACATAACATGGTGTTCTCATAATAATCAATACCAACACTCCACTGAAACCATGGAAACTGGTAGTCAATACCTGATCAACACTGGATTTTTCGATTATAAAAATAAGACTAACGGCACTAACCAGGTCAAATGACTATTATGTTGGGACAACTGGGACTAACTCTTCATTAGCAGAAATAGTTTTAAATTAAAAGTTCTAAAATATGGCTATAAAAGTACACTCTATAAACTGATGTAGATCATAATTCCCCCAGGTGCACCGATATAAGAGTAATTATGAACCTTTCATCTTGTTCAAAGGCTATATTGAGAGCTTTTCTTGTCATACGACCACCTTCAGGGACATCGAGTTTCACTCGAGTTTCACTGGATGGCGAGTATTAGACGTTTTGATTTACATTTGCCAGGTGCCATACAGATTGAGTCGTAAGATATATAAGGTAGGAAGACGCTTCTTGTTTTCTACGGTTATACTGTGGTCAGAATGGAACCCATAGGTGTTATTTTTTGGCTTAGTGAATCGCTTCGTTCTTAATTGATTGTACTTTGAAGCATGTCATTTCTGACCGCACAAAACTGCTATCAATAGAACTATTAATACGCATAGTGGTCCACAAACGGAATTTATTTAAGGTGAAGATCCTTAACAGTATTTTGCGAGTGCGATGACGCCATAGACAGTTAGATTCAAAAAGTAACTTCACGCAGTGCGGAACAGATTGTACCAGACATGTGCCGGCTGCTCAGATGGGTATGATTGCACAGATCACCTGAAGCAGAGGAACTACAGACCCGACTCATGGGTCTAGCAGTGTGCCCCAGTGGGACTGGAGACCTCAAACTTGAGTAAAGGAAGTGTGGACACTTATTCCCCAGGCCACACTGCCTCCTCCTTACAGTTAGATTGGTCACTCAAAACTGTATTTTAACAAATGCATAGTTCGCCAATACTTTGTTCATTTTTATAAATGATAAATGTTACACAAATTAGTAAATTTGAGACTAAAAGTTGACATTGATTGTGGTTTTAAGAGGACATTTTCTGAATAAACGTCCCACTATGTGGAAACCTAACACCAGAAGCTGTAACACCAATGAGTGGCGTAGACTGTGTTCAGTAGGAGTGGGACATTTTATTTAATCGCTTAAGTGAAAGCAGAGCTTAAGTGCAGGTCTTTCACAGCTCCCTCCACACCACAATCTATGGTTCCATAAATAGTACGGTAAATACTCACCAGGGGAACTATTAACACAGAACAATGCACCTCCAAGATAACCAGAAATTTGTAATAAATTATTTAAATGTTGTAACATCATAAGCAGTTGCACCCCCCTATAATGTTATGAACAATCTTCCAAATAATGAAATTCAATTCTGCCTATGTAATTTATGTCAGGGAATAGAAACAATTTCATGGCTATGCTTCTAATCTCAGTCCTAAACCCACGATAGGTAAATTTTGGGATTGTTCGTGCCTGTATCATCAAAGATCATGATCCTTTTCAATGTATCACACACTAAACATTTGATTTAACTTAATTTTTTACCACCTGATTTGCCAAATTCGGGTCCTGAACAAATGTAAACATCAAACATTTACTAATCTAAACCCCGAGACGTAAACAAACCATTTCCTCTCATCGTTTTCTTCATAGACGTAAGCCGATATACAAAAAGACTGATAAAAACCTCACAAATCTGTCAGAAACCATTGCGCACATAACAATTTATCTGTCCCAATTTTCAATGAACAAGATACTCGGTTACAAAAGGTGGCCAACACCATGATCAAATCAAAATGTCAAACAAGTAATGAATTGAAAATTTATTACCTGTACTTACTGTCCCATGAAATTCCAATTAAATATAGAATAGACTCCACTTATAATAGACTTATGTCATTAAAGTGAAATCCAAGCAGTTTAAGATGTAATGTGGCAGAACTGTGAAATTTCATTTTTTTAGTTTTTAATAAATAATATATACTAGTACCAAAATGCTGTATTACCAAATCCAAGGTCCGTATGTCTACCAACAGACAATATTTTGAAAAATTGTAAGCATTCGCAACTGGATTAGATTAGTGCTCTTGAAAAATGAAATACCATATTCGCCCTAATAAGCGTTTTCAGACTTTGCTAAAATAAGCGCCCAGTCAATGAACGCCATGTACATGTGAAAAATGCCTTACCTAAAGTTCTAAAATTCTACAGTAACGTCTTCAATTTACCAATAAGAGCTGACAGTCCTGAAAAAATCATTGTGCTCGCAATTTGCAGATGAGCCTAGCTGCTATGTCAATATTTAGCCGTGACTATACACTTCAAACTTCTGCCTTGCTTAAAAAAAACACGCAAATTTTGCTGATCTTGCGAGGGAAATGTCCTATTATGGTCTGGCCTTTCTGGGCAGACGCAGTGTACTTGGCAAAGAGATTGTATTGTATCTTTCCCGTACAGATCTTCTCCCTTAACAGGAATCCAAATTTCTTTGTACACGTGAAAACCGCTAATCAAAGACTAATAAAAACTTGACCTTTGTTCAATTAAAAGCACGTGGCCAGGAAGCGCGTGCTACATGCACCGTAATCGAAGATTAGTCTTCCGGAACTATCTATTCATGAAACGGGTAGCACAGCAACGACAAGAAATAAGTACTGGCACTTATTTCTGAAAGTTTCAAATACCGTAAAAAACGTTTGTGCTATTTTTAAGGGGGAATTATTAAATTAGTCGTAATTGGTGTTTCTCGAGGCAAAATTACCCACTGAAAGTGAACACTTCCGCAGCCTTACACCTCTCGAATTCCCCAAAAAATAACTGTTAGACTATTACGCATCCAGTCACCCGGCGACTCAATGACATCGGCCTTACCGAGACAATTCTCAAATGTTTCTTAGCAGATGAGATCAACAAGTGCTAAATAAAACATGTGCTTTACTGCTTGTGTTAATTTCTTTAGTTACAATGCACTCCTAGATCGTTACATTGCGTTTTCTCTGGCAAATGAACTCTGATGACACGCACGCGCTCGCTCACTCACACAATACGCCGACGAACTTCAAAACAAATATCACGTGACAACAATATGTGTGTTCGTCCAGAGATTTTTCACGTGTAGTGGAGTACGATCTAGCGCAGATTTGGATTTAATATGCAGTTAATCCCAACTCCACAGTAACTTAAAAATCTTAGGGACACTATTTTGAAAACTTACGGACTTCAGGTATTTTGTTGAGTTGTAACTATATTTTCACTCAAGAATTCAACTTGACCTATCGGCGACGCATCAGTCGGCGAGTTTTCGTACTGGGATTTTCTGAAAAGTGCTCTTTATTTAACAATTAAGTTTGATAGCAATGCACTACAATTTTGTAGAAACTCTGTCATAGGTTACAGATGCATCACAGAGTGTAAATTTGATGAATTTAAGATCACGATTTCATCTGTTTCGGAGACCGAGTTTCAACCACTTTTGGGCTATAATAAGCGCCCCCCCCCCCATTCCTGAAGAGAATACAATAAGTGTAACTTTGGTAATGATTTTTTGGAAATTGGTGAGATTTTACCAAGATGTCAGATTATTACCGTCTATTTTGACAATCGATGTCACACTGATAATAGGGAAATGCTGACAGCCATGTTTTTGGGGGAAATTCCTCCTTGTCTAAGTGATGTCAGGGTGACCTTATATGGAATCCATGCCAAGGTAGTGTCAATCTCACGCATTTGGCCCCTTTTCAAATCCTAGATGAGTCTTTGACAACCATCATACATGGTATGGCATTACAGCGATAAATTAGAGGAAAAAAAACTTTAACAATCATTTTCCAATACAGGAGCAACATACTGAAATAAGCTGTCACAACTAGGGAGATGACGTCAGAAAATTTTGTTCAGCATCATCAGAAGGTCCCATGTGATTGTTAAGTTGATAAATTTCCGTTCGTTATTGAAGCAAGACAGGCTTTATATTCCAAGATTGACACCATAAGTGCATCAGCATGTGACAGATCAAGGATTGGTTTAATTTATCAAGGCAGGGTTCAGCATCCCTTTAAGTGATCTCCCTTGTGGTCACTGTTAACTACCAACATGGAAATACAATACCCAATCCTGGCCACAGAACAAGCTTTTCATAACAGTCCAGCTGCCTACATCTGAGGGCCATTCACAATACAGAGGCATACAATCAAGAGAGGGTAAAATGGATTTAATTCAGTGCCTTCATTCACTGGCATGAAAAGACTTTAAGTTAGGGCACTCCCAAATTTCAGTGTGTTCTGTGCAACAGGGGACTACACTGTAGTTTGAATGAAAGAAGCAACTGAATGACTACTTCAAGGCAACAACAGGTAGGACATTGCCAGTGGATAGAAATTTACACACAGTTCAAGTCAAAAAATGGTCAGGCACAATATCCTTTTCCGTCATGATGGCCCAGCCTGTTCAATAGGTAATTATTAGGGTGACAAAATTTTAACTACAGAAAGGCTATGGTAACTCTCCCCAAATTTAACCCACAACATGTCTGATAAGTAAAATTCAATTTTGTCAAATAAAAAGATGAGTTTAATTTGCTACCTCTATCATGGATTGTGCTGTGTAGATACCATAAAACAATAGTAGACAATTTTCCACCATTTGCAGCAAGGTACCAGGCAGTCAACAAATGACAATGTTGGGAGTTAATTTCGTACAAAATTTAAGCGGAGAAATGCCACCACCACCCAACTCCCTTCACTCTCCAAGATACAGGAAGACTATTTCGAAGATGAACTTGGCCTCAGTCAAGCCGCTACGACTAGGAATATTCAAGGTTATTTTGTCTGAATACTTTTGCCTTGTAGCTGCATGGCTCTTATGGCTGCATAACATTCACACAAGCATTTTATCTGTGCAATAATGCTAGTTCTTAGTAACAAGGGAGATGTTTGGGGTTGATGACCACGGTTGCTGTGCAAGATTGTAATTACCAGGCATTAACAACAGATAAAAGGGTATGTCCTATCCTAGGAATAATAGACATATTGATATTGGTAGGTCCTATCTGATAGAAACCATCAGGGTAGGGTGATCAAGGCATGGGATATTTATCTGCGAACAGACACACCTAGAGGCTTGGTGAAGACAGTTGTGTGAGGCTATACCCCCAAGGGTTCACATTGCCTGCTGGAGTAAGTAACCACAGACCAAGCTTCCACTGAAGGGTAGGTAGGGGTGACATAGCAATGCTTAGTGTCCACGTTTAACCTCTTCTTGAACAGACTTTGTGACCTCCCTTGCTAAGTGTGTTAACTTTATTAATAATACGCAAGTCAATATCGAATCAACGAGTTTATGCAAACCAGATTTATTCTTCATGCTGAAATTTGGCTAATGCTTAGTAGCGCTTGTCCCCACCGGGTGGCACCACTGGTGAAACATGAGTGGGTGCTACATGCCTTATCTGGAATGGTTAACAAGTTGTCACAACAGTGCCAAGATGTCCACAGCATCATCTTTGCACCTTGAGCTCGAGAAGATGACTTGTTGGACGTGATTTAATTTTAGTGAGGGTCATCAGTTTCCATGTAAAATCAAAGTTTTTATTACTTGGCGAAATAAATTTCGCCAAGTATGTTGCTCTTCCACTAAGTTTTTTTTTTGTCTGTTCGCACGATACAGGTCGCAATTTTCGTCCGATCATCACGAAATTTACACATAACACGTAGTTCCGGAAGTACTGGAAGCCTATTGTTTTTCGTCAAAATCGGATCCAAGATGGCGGCTGTGGCGGCCATTTTGTTTTCATTTAAAGGTTCAAATGCTTCTGGAGGCTACAATTTCTTACGTAAAACGCTAACAATCGACACAGTAAATGGACCGGAAGTTTGCTATAAGTATACCAGAAATTGTTTACTTCCGGTTAAAGATGGTGGAAATATCGGCGATTGCGCATGCACACCTCGATTTTGGCCTAAAAATGTTTTCTCCTGTAGAGGGCGCATTATGAGACCAATGCCTTTGAAATTTTACAGGAATTACTTTCTTATGACATGCTATTATACAAAGCCAAAAAACCGTAAGTTGCTTTCAAGATGGCGGATCTGGCGCATGTTGACCCATTTTCAGTTGTGCTGGAGTGCGATTTTAAACGGGAAGAGAAAAAGACGTGATTTTTTGCATGTGGATTCTTTAAAATATATTCTTTCAAATGGCCTGCAACAATTTTTTCTCAGACTATTTATTTTTTTCGAAAAATTTAAGGAATTAGGCGATACCATCAGTTTAGATAGAATTTTGAACGGTCTTTCAGAAGATGTTTTCCATTTTTCGCTAGGACGTCCACTTTTTGAGTTATTTGAGATTTTCTGATAACGCTGTTCCTTTGTTGAGCGCTTTTGCTGCATTGATGTTGGTTTATCTTCTATTGAACTAGACTGTAGCCTATTTCTTATTGATTTATGACATTTAAGTTCGTCATATGAATGTTGTGATGTTGTTCATCATCGCCACCACCATCGTCATATTCGTCATCATGGTAATCATCGTCATCATCTTTGTCATCATCTCCGTCGTTGTCTTTTCCGTTAATTTCGCCAAGTGTCGCTCAAGACTGTAGCCTTTTTCTTACTGATTTCGGACTTCTACGTTCGTCATCCGTATGTTATTATTACTTCTTTTGTTCATCCTCGCCACCATCATCGTCATATTCGTCATCTTTGTCATCATCTTTATCGTCATCTTTTTGGTTAATTTCGCCAAGTTTCGCTCCACGGAGTGCTTTCATTAATTTATTTATTTATTTATTGTAATATTTAAAATGAGGGTGGCCTCTTCAGTGCAAGCACTGCTTTCCAAGAGGGCCCTCAACAACGAAATACAAAACAGTAATATAATACAATAAAGTAGCAAAACAATAATTAAATACATGTAACAATGAAACAGGTTTAGAATTTAGATAAATAAATGACACGAGATCAAACAAATAGAGATGATACTAAATAATGAGAGTATTTACAGTAATGAAAAATGACATAATTAAGACAGGTAAGATGTAAGAATGGTTCAGTAAATTACAGCCACTTTTTAATATTAAGTTTGAAAGTATTAATTAAATCGGATCATTTAATTTCTGAGCTAAGAGAGTTCCATATTGCAGCAGCAGCAACATCAATAAAAGATCTATTGCCGGTCTTGGTTTCAATTTTTTGAAAGAACATTACCAGCAACCGAAGAACATGTAGAGTATATAGCTTGACTGCTACTGAATTTGCGGCTGAGATATGTTGGAACCAAGCCATTGAGATATTTATTTCTTTGTTTTACTTTCATAAGTCCAATCTTGGAGTATAAGTCGACGACCCGGGTGTCCCTAGTTCTAGTTCCCAGGATAGCCCTGGCAGCTCTATGGGCCAAGAATTGCTTTTAGCTAATGAGATAATAGTACCAAGTAAAACCAAAAAAATACTTAGTACCTAAAAACAGGTGATGATTTCTTCCACTTAAAGGGAAATTAGTAATTCAAAAATATACCTTAAAAACAATTGATCTTTATCATCAACTTTCATTAAAAATGAGATTTGACAAGCTTCCTGGACAAATAATCGACAGCTTAATAAGAGATAATCCATAAGTGATTAAAAGAGTCTGCTGATTAAATGTTTCCTCATGCAGCCTATTCATTCCTTATTCATGCCATAATTCCAATAAGATATGGTGTGCAAAATCAAAGTGGACATTTCATCAAACCTATTACAGATGCACTTGGTAATGCCATAGTGTTTGTCATCATCACACTGTGCTCAGTGAATCTAAAGTTATGGGCACTGGTCAGGGAAACAGAACTAGGTCACAGCTCACCTAGAGGTCATAGACCAGCTTCTGCTATTCTGCTTTATTAGGCTACTGAGCAGTCAGGCGGACCTTGTGTGGAGTATTATTGAGGAAAATCTCAGAGCCAGTGAGTATGATCAATGTAGCAGAGTATTTTTGTAGCCTTCAACCTCATTGTCAAGGAGAGCTTAGCCATATCAGTTTTATCACCACGTCAGTTAAACAAACCAGTGATTTATCCCTACAGCTGCAGTATTGGCAATTCATCTTTAGCCATCCAGGTTGGGTGTACTGTAGTGTAATGGTTAGGTTAGGCTATTTACCTAACAAACCCAAAGGGGTGGGAATCAATTCTTTCTTAGGCAGTTTTATATTTATCTTGACAGTAGAACACTGTGTTTAGTCTAAGACAACAGTGCACACCTGAAGTATCAGTACTATCACACAATACACCTGCCATAGATGGCTCATCCAACAGCAGTGATCCAGATGGGATGTACATTTGAACATTTGAAATGAAGAACTGCAACTGTTTTCATTTGAGTAGTACAGGGTAGACTGGTAGACGGTATAGACGTATTGTGGTAATCCCCTCTAACATTGTTGGGAATCTCCCCATTTTTTCAAATTATTTTCGCAAGGTAGCTAGGGTACAGAACTCGAATGCGGTAAAGTGTTATTTTCATGCTACATACCTTGAATGAAAAAAATATGAAAACAAAATTTCACTTGTCCGCAATATTGCGTCTAAAGTTGGTGAGATATTACAATTATAGTTAAATAGATCACTCGGGAGAATAAACTTGTCATGGTGAGCCTGAGAAATGTCAATGACTTTAGTGTCCTGCTAGCAGAACATTAGGTCTATCGAGATTTCGTGAACGGTGCTTTATCAGTGATGGCACATGATTTTGACTAGATTTTCTTGCCTCGACATCTATTGAACTCTACCAAGATCAGCCAACCAATGCCAAGTCAGCATTAAAACAGGACTTTGGTTAACTAGTAGTGGTGATGTAATCTGGCATAGGGGTATTCAAACTGAAACTACCATCATGAAACATTAATATCTTCTGCATGTTTCTGTCAAGATGCCACCTAATTAGGACAGAGCACTTACAGCAGTTACCAACAAGTGAAGATCAACATTGAATTTCTATCCTCAGGCTATCAAGCAATAGCAAATAAATACAGTCCACACCACGAAGTTTACATAAAATAGGCTAAAAATATGGCAACATTCAGTGGTAATCGGATGCTAACAAAAGCTTTGATCTAAAATAAACAATTTGTGTTTGTGACAGGAAAAGTTTGTGCAGGCTGACAATCAAAAATTGTAAGGTATCCTTTCAACTTACTTAGCAGGTACCAGGCATGGTATAATTGTTTAGAATACGGTAAAATCTCGCCAAGAAAATGTGAGAATTGCTTCATTACATTTTTCAAGAGCATCAATCATTGGTTGGAATGCTTTTACCTTTAAAATATTATAATCTGAAACCCAAGGCACAAAAGGTTCCGTAAATGATAAACCTTGAAACTGATAATCTATTAATCTTATATGAAACAATACAACATAAATTATAATAATTTGCTATATTATGTCCTAAATTTGCATGATTTCTGCCTACAATGATGTAAGCCGTCCAAGCGTTTACTTCCAAGAGGCGAAGCTGAAAACCATGATAAACTATAGTTCAGGTTCAGCTAAGTCAGCCATGTTGAATGAATTATTGGGTGAATAAACACAAGTTACGATTTTCAAATAAGGTAATCAAATGTGAAACTTAAAAATTACTAGGTGGCGCAGTCCTTTACCAATAGAAATGCATGCATCCTGGTAATTACGCAAGAGAGTTGGCCCTTAGACACTCAAAGCTAACGAGTTGCTCTCTGCTCTCAATCTTTTCAATTTTGACAAAATTTCACAACAAAAACATAGATCAAACATAAGCCCATCACTAGCCTAGTTTGTACTGTGTCGACGCCATGAGACAAAATTCTTTTGGATACCTTCTATTATTAGCAGTACAGTTAGGTGTTTGTACTATTTGCTAAGGGAGGATAATGTATAAAAAACATGAACGCATAGCTTTGCTTGGAAATAGTAATAACTATGATGCATTTATATTCCAGCAAATGCCACGGATAGCTGACACCCCTTGTATACACCTGAACACAGTACAAACGTTGAATATAGCCTAACAGGCAGGGACATCTGTGCAATATACCTCTGCAGAATCATGTCTGGATACCTCTACAGGACATGATGTATCTGGGAGACCAAGACACAGTTTAAAGTCAGATGGTGCAAGCTGTTCCGTTCAACACAATGATTCAACACAATGAATATCCAGGAACACCTGATGAGACTCATTGATTTTGTCCAGTGAAAGGGAGAGCGGGGATTGTGAAGATAGTTTTTAATCAGCTGGCTCTTCATACAGTGTGCAATTTTTAGACAACATAAACCTTATCTGTGTGGAGAGAGATAGGGACCGATACACAGACTATAGTCTGATGCAGTGGTGCAGGGGACGGAAGAAGTTTCTCTGCCTTCTATTCCTTGTCACTGTTGGTGTCAACCTCGTTGTATTCATGCACGATTACTCCAAAGAGTGGGATCCGTGTGCGGAACCTCGTTATGGTAATGGCAAGACAGATGCTTCCGTGCACAATGCCAAATGGACACCATCGGATGAAGTAAAGGATGCGGTTAGGGAAATCAAAGATGGCCGAGAGCCACGATTAAAACCGCTGTACCCAGCAGATTATACGATACTTGCTGCAGATCTGGGTAGGTGTCGCCTTTCCATAGCTAACGTCCTCCTCTTTGTATTTGTTGTGAAATCGCGAGCGCAAAATTTAAAACGCCGAAACGAGATACGGACCAGTTGGGGTGCTGAAAAAACTGATATTTTCCGGACATTTTTCGTTTTCGGCAGCGGAACCGTTGGCAAGGGACGTGAGGCGTTGCAAGTTGCAGTTAAGAATGAACACGAAGCCTATGGTGACATTGTGCAGGGGAACTTTGCAGATGACGGAAGAAATAACANACTAGATGGTGCAAAACGTCCAATCCATCTGCAAATGGAACATGCCATCGCTTCTTCAATAGAAAGCTATTTACTAAATTTCATAAAAATCTGACAAAGAACAGTATCCACCTCAAAGTTGTCATCTATTGTTAGCTTCCCGTAAATACACGTATTAAATTTAATAAAGATCCCGCAATGGGCTTACGGTGTAGATGCAGCTATGGGCGCAAAACAAAACCACCACTAGGAGGCGCCACAGTAGTCGACGTCGTCATCCTCAATTGTTCTCTTCACACTGAGAACATATACGCCAATTTTCAAAATCATCCTAAGAATGGTTTGGTTGATAGACTGGTGGATGACAAAAAGCACTCGAAAACAATAAAAATAGCCATTAGATGGCGCAAAATACCTTGAATCCATCCAAAAACGGTAGGATAGCGTCATCTCACTAATAGAGAGCTACGGCCCAAATTTTATGAAAATGTCTTGAGGACCTTTAAAGATACGGAGGTAAATGTAAAAAACTAAAATTGCCACTAGGAGGAGCACCAGTAGTCCCATCCCTGCGAATATCGTCGTCGTCCGTTGTCAACATCATACAAATACACTTGCTAAATTTAATAAAGATCCTGCAAACCATTCAGGAGATAAAGTCATGGGTGCAAAAAAAACTGCCACTAGGAGGCGCCAGAGTAGTCGAAGTCGTCGGAAAATCATCATCAGTCATATTTTTCATAGTAAGAACATACATGCCATTTTTCACAATCATCCTCAGAGCAGTTTGGTTAATAGAAAGGTAGGCGTCAGAAAACGGACTCGAAAACAGTAAAAATGGCCACTAGGTGGCGCAAACTACGGTGAATCCATCTGAAAATGAGAGGATAGTGTCATCTCTTTAAAAGATGCCTATATTCCTAATTTTGTGAAAATACGTTGAGGACCTCCGAAGATACAGAGGTGAGCGCAAAAAATAAGGGGGCACACCTGTTGTTGGAGAGGTCCAAAATTTGTCATCTTTTGTCGTCAGCTTAACAGGAACGTACATGCCAAATCTCATCAAGATCCTGTCAGGGGTTTAGGAGATACAGCTGCAAATGCCGGATGCCCTGACGCCCAGACAGAGATGACGGCAATATGCGACCACATATAAATATGTGGGCGCATAAAAATCACACGAAATTCAGACCTCAATCCGTCGATACTGGGGCCAAATATGGGATCCATGCCCCTCTGCAAAATATTGAAAAATCACACAAAATTCCCCTCCTGATGTCCAAAAATTCCTCTCAAGTGATAGCAACAATTTGACAGAGAACAAGGGCTACTTGAGGCAGAGCCTATGAGAGCTTGCAACAGGATGGGGGTGCTATTGATGGTGATCATGAGGTAGAATTCTACCCCCCCCCACAAAATATTCCCCTCTAAGAAAGGACAGGCAACCTTTCCCTTAGATGGACAAGGGCACTGAAGTGAAATTCTATTTTGTCAAATTTATAAAGACTAAAGATGTGTTTGAATGCTTCTAACTATGCTAATATGTAGCTGGTACTAAACAACAATACTATTTGAACATCATCTACGCTAAATGAAGTGCACTTGTATTGATCGACAACTTGTTAAAGTGAAAACAAAAAATTTTGCAAATAGGTGACCTTTGCACTAATGAGACGTACCTTGGGAGCTCACATAGTCCCATAAAGCAGTGCTATTTCCCAACACCGCGCCACGATACGGTCGAGTGATTTATGGCGGATCATTTTCGACACAAAACTGCTCTTAAAAACATTTGGAAATTTTCATCCTGCTTCACATTCACATCGTCAATATATCAATACATGTTGTTTTTCTAACTAATTTGACGAAGCAATCACAGAGATAAGGATTCAGCATGCACGTTCCACAATTCTAGTCTATTGCTGGGTAGTTTGTACTGTGTAGTTATCAAAATGGTAGTTTCGACTATTGGTATCAAACTAATAAGCCTTTGAAAAAATATTGGCAACTGTATTTGTGCAAAATCAGTGGAGAATTGCCGTATGCGATATGTACGAAAAGGAGCAGCACTGGACTCGTATCTGAGCTAACGAGTCAGCACAAAATACAGCAGAAACGAGGAATTTAACTTTCTCAAATCTCTCAACAAAAATGCATCGTACTTTCAATGATTCCATGGTCTAAATGTAATATCCAAAAAAATTTTTTTTCTCTTTTCAAGGCCTTCTACAGGGCTTGGAATTTCCTTCTTTTTTGGTTTCGATTTCCTCTAATTTGATGACCAGTTTTCTCTTTTTTGGTTATTATCATTATTTTTACTCTACTCGTGCGTAACTGTATACTTCTATCACACATGCCAATTTATTTATGTAACGATACATCACCTGGAAATTTTTCCTCATTTTTGTTTGTCATTGATCATTCCAAGCCTTGCTTCAAACAAGGCCACAAGTTTTCAAAGTATCACCTAGTGAAAGCCATTGAACAGAACTTAAAACATTCAAAAGCATCTATTTGAGGCAACAAATCCTTTATGGAAAAACAAGAGTATAAAAATATCACTTGTCAGCCATATTGTGTCCTACGCTGGTGAGATTTTGCCCTTTTGACCCTCTTCACGCAGTCGCCATTTTAAAAATGAGCCTCTATAGGTTTAAAAAACAATGCATTAGAGACAGAAATGTAACAAGGTAGCCAAAAAATCCAATTTTGCACTGTGATTAAGCGCGGAATACATTGTATCTAAAACCTAAAAGGAGGCTCTTTGTAATATGGCGACTGCGTGTATTAGGTGTATGTAGGTTTTGCAACGAGGTTGCTCATCACTCTCAAGGGAGATGAAGATAATGTGTAAATTTTCAGACAGGATTACCTCATTACTGCCTTGGAGCAGACGGATCTCCTTGGAGCAGACGGATATGCAGATTTTGAGACAGCATTAGCTAAGCACTGAGCATTTCTGGTGGAGAGAGGACATATCAAAACGATTTATTTCGTAATGTTGTCTGACAGCATTGTGCAATGAGTTAGTCAGGAGGATGGCATGGTCATTTTGTATTCTAATCAATCTTTTCTACAACAGAACATTAAAACTCAACAAGAACTATTGAATTCATGATCATGAACAAAAGGCCATGTCTGTGTGGTGGCATGTTAGTGTGTTTAAACTTGGAACAAATGCATTGATGTGGAATCAAAAGTTAAAAATTTGCACATTTGCCTAAGAAAACGGCAATCTCTCTATATTTTGAACTCATTGCATGGGTTTTCAAACCTGCCACAAGTAAGCAAAACTTGCCCAGGGAGAGCTCAAGCTGGATGTGGCGATTACTCAAAACAAAACACAGCAATCCCTAGTCATTACAATACAGATATAAAATATTTAATGCTCATTTCTTCGACAATTCATGACACGTCAAATGAAGGAATGAGAAAGACAGGATATAGACAAGCCGCGCGAAATTCTATCAATCAATCCATTCTTCAATGGTTGTTGTATGGTCTTGATCACATTTTCACTGCCAGTCATGACAATTAAATCCCAGCAAGTCATCTACATACTGTTCCCTAGCAAATAATTATGAATGCCATCAACATGACGGATTGTGGCAGACCATTGATTTTTAACTTAGATGTGTTCAGAAAGTTGATTTGCTCATGAAATGAATTTCGACAATAATTTAAAGGCTGCATTGGCTTGATAAAGGAAAACTTAATAGCATAATTAATAGCAAAATTCCCAAATGATTTCCAAAATTAACCTGGGCAAGAGAATCACAATTAGAGAAGTAAAACCAAAGTTCTACAGTGTGCGACAGTCTCTAAAATTCGAGACACCGAAATTCAGTCTGAAATAGCATTTTCTTGATTCAGATATCCGAAGAACAAAACATGGGCGGTTTTGGCATTCATCATCGGTTTCGAATCATGAGTCTGAAAATAGTCTGGATAACTCATAAAATTCTTGGAAATAGCCGATGACATGTTTTCCCCATAGAGTTTAATGTCAAGGCAACTGAACAGTTGTCACTGGTCATAATTCTTGTATTTGGGACAGAGGATATTTGCCTATGTCTAAAACATTGGTACAAGATCCGACCTTGAGCAATACAGTTCAAAATTGTTCACTAATCGTCACGTAGTACTACAACATCCGATAGACAGGTTCAGAATCCAATCTCCCAAATAAAACTCCAAATTACGTAAATACAATCAGTCTTCATCTACTTCGCACACAGCATGGTAGACAAACATAATTTTATTTCGTCAAATCTCTTTGCAAAAGTAACTATCAAGAAAATTTTACAGTAAAATCTCTGGCTCTCTAATTTGGGTGACAAAAGCCGACAATAATTGCCATAAGAGAACTTTTTCATTTCCAAGGGCTTCAAAATTGTGGTGAATATTGTCTGTAGGTAAGCTATGGCACACAGAACTTGAACAGGGCAAAGCATCATTTTTTATTTCATTTTTTTTTCAGGCATCATTTTGGTGCCACCTATCATTTATGCAAAAAGGAGAAAATAAAAATTTCACCTGTCCACCAAACCGCGTCCTAAATTGGTGATAATTTACCGGGATCCAATTATTTTTGTGCAAAAGAACTGAAGGATGACCATCCTTTACTCAGAAACCTCCATTTTTTGAAAACCGTTGATCTGGACCATGTTTCGGGGTGGAACCCCTCGTTTTGGTTTTGAGTTAGTTCCTAATAAGGCAGAATATAACCACGGACCAAACGGGGTTGAACAATTGGTTGAACAAAATGACCACTAACTTGGCTTACGTATTCTAGTCTCTGTGTTCAGCTTGATAAATGTACCATTGCGTGGGACTTTGAACAAGTATGAACCCAAGATAAGTGCCTCTCACAGTGCTTTCAAGTATATCGTTATTTACCCAGTGGTTAATACACACAACGAATAAAGTCTGCAGCTGCTGCCTCTTCATCAGTTATAAAACTTTAACCTTGTATGCGGCTAAATTCGGAACACCATATCTCAGAAATGGTCGATTGGATTTGAATGAAACTTTTGGATGCTATGCTTTATGTAGTGTTCTTCAAAACTGTAAGGAATTATTTTTTAAATCTTCCACTTTTGCTTGAGAGGCTATCAAAAATATGACTTAATGATTTTCATGAAAAAATTGAAAAATCCCATAAAATGAAAAGAAATGATTATTTGAAAAAAGTAACAGTGTTTTAGAGAATTCATCGTCAACATTTGTACCCAATGAAATTTGTTCATGTCATTGATTCTGCGTTGCACGCAGTCTAGGTTTCTTCTTTTGCTAAATTTTTCTAATTTTTTTTCTAAATTGTTACGTGACCCAAATCATGGCAGACTAGCCAAAATCCAAAAATCAAATTATACAGGCTTTCTACTTTCAGAAAACATGTACAGTTTACTGAGTGAAAATCAATACTTTTGTACATATTTGATTAAATACATAGACTTATGAGTAAGCTATTACACAACCTTAAACTTGAAATCCCATTAAGAATTTAGACTGGAAATTATTTGCTTCTGAGAGCAAACTTGTAATGTTTACTTATCAGCTTCAATCAAAATTTAACCTAGTCTTAAGCACAAAACCAAAGAAATTAATCTTAAGTCCAAATCAGAGTAAAACAAAAAACATCAAAAATACAAGTATTTAGAGTCCAAGCTTGGAATACGAGCCTCTGTGGACCCTACGGGCAAAGAACAAGGACTCGTTTCTCGAAGAGTCCAACCCCTTGTGCAAATTCCAAATTTATTTTTGTTTGCTATGGTGTGTCCATGACTACTTCAAATTCTAAAAATAACGGTTCAAAAACTATCACTTCATGGTACAGTGGCCTGTTCTTAAAGAATCTATTGGCTTTTGTGTTCTGTTAAAAAATCATTGAATGGATGGGTTATCCTGTTTCATGAAAATCTGGCTATGTGTGAAAGTTAGAAAATCTGTCTACATCTTGAAGACAAGACAGAGATCCATAGTCTGCTGGATTAAACCAAGGCACATCACTTCAAGAAATGCAAGAAGACATAAATTTGGCTACTTATAGTCAAGTTATAACTTTTGGCTTCAGTCAAAAGACAAAAGCTCCTGATCATATTTCTCCTAGCAGGAGGCAGTGTTGCCTAGTGGGAAAAGAGTTAACTTCCTTTACTCAAGATCGTGGGTTCGAGTCCCACTGTGGCACAATGCTTAACACCCGAGTCAGGTCTCTAGATCATCAGCTTGATTTTAACTGTATTACCGTAAATTTATAATCGTAAAAAATGGTTCCAGGTGATCGGTGCAATGGGCCCACATGAGGGGTCTGCGCACATCTGGTACACCGTGAAACAGGCTGTCTGCACTTATTTGTTCTATATTGCTCCTAGACCTAGGTCCAACCTATCGATTGTTTCTCCACCCTGAGACCAGTCGGTGCTGTTCACCAGACATTCATATAATTTTATAAACTGCTGTAAAACTCAAATGAGGACCAACATTGCCTCTACAAGTAATGTGGTCAATTGATGAGTACCAATAAAATCTTCCAAAATAAAATGTCTGCATTCTCTTGCCCTTACAACACCTTCACAGTTTAAAGGTATAGGACCAAGGTTAAACATTCATAAATCATGATTTTATAAGTCACAAGCAGACAAATAGACAATTCTTTACAGACCAACGCAATAGCTCAGCAACACGTTCTATAAATAAACAACCTAGACGATTAGCGCCAACAGACGACACCTTTGATATTTTTTAAATGTTTATTATGAACAACAATATAATATAAAGTAATGGGTTTTTTAGCACAGCCCCGGAAATTGCTTTCGCATTACATCCAGGTTCTTATTCACTTCCTTGCACATATTCACAAGTAAGACCGAACTCAGAGGAATAGGAGACACCATTGTGCAATGCTCGAATGTTAGCCAGTGAAGCCAGGATTTTGAACCAGGCCGTTATGCAGCGTAGGTCCAAATGGACGCCCTAGCACTAATCTGGACGCCCTAGCACTAATCTGGACGCCCTGGCAAGGACACCCAATGTATCATTTGGACACCCACTGTCAATAGGAACCTTTCAAGTGTGGACTCACACATTGTAATGAATACTAGGAAGCCTCTGAAGGCTCACAGTGGGGGCTCATTTTTCAAAGCAGGAAGAAATATACAATGTATATACAAAGTATATGCATTGTTGCTATTTTGACACTTGATTGACAGCATTGTAAAAGTCTTGGTCTACACAGTTTTTTTAGTAAAAATGCACACCATAGAAGGCTGTTTTATAAACTTAGATGTAAAAACCTTGATCTATGCATTTTTTTGTAAAAATCTGTGTGTTTGCTGGTATTGCTGGGGGTGGGGGGTTACGCGTCGGAATCAAGGACGCCCTCGAATATTGGGAACCCCATTTTGGACACCCTATTTTCAAAATCCTGGATAAAGGCCTGTTTTGAACCCAGGTCTTCCAAGCAGTAGTACGGAGCTCTAACCCCAAAACCTTAGTAATGGGGGTTAAGCACAGACAGAGCTTGAGAGCACAACACCTGCGCTGATTAGTCGATGTGCATTTTGGTAGCTGCAGCAACAGTCGCTACAATTCTGCTATTTCCCTTGATCATTACCTAAAGACTCTCTGTTAGCCAAAGAGTAGCATACAATTCCATTGAAAGACTCCTGTATGGGACTGTCTTCACCTTAGTCAGTGTATGATGTCAGCATCTCGTATATCGTATATCGTATATCAGTGTATTGAGATAACAAAAACAATGGGGAGATCTTGATATCCACTTTTGACCCCATTATAAGCAGGTTGTATGAACTTAAATAGTAGATCACATAAAGCCAGAAAACACATGAAACAGGTGCTCCATCTAGTGTTGGACAAAGAACCAATCTGTTCTCAACTGAAAAAAGTGATATTGCCTTTCGCGTGTTGCCCCCCCCCCAACTGTCATCAGCAGGAGGTCACATAAATATCTAAATAATGCATAACAATTAATACCTAGGCGTGTGAAAATGATATGAGACCAGACTAGACAACGAGTGACAAAAACATGTCTAACAGTGTACAAACACCTGAGTGAAATATTTCTCATCACCCACCCATACACACAAAAAACACCAATATCCACTTCACACGTGCAATGTAAATACAGTTGGTTAGATTAACAGCAGCAAGGCATTGAAAACTATCATCACATACATGAAGATAGAATGCAATGAAAGGGGACTGGACAGAAAATGGGCAAGGAGCCGAAAACGACAAAAATATGTAAGCAAATCCAACAAAAACAGAAGAATAAGGACAGCAGAGAATATTAATTAAACAACAATTTACTAGGTACAAACTTTAGACACAAAAACTTTCGACCAAGACTACAGTATGGACTTGACTAGTCATGAAAACATCCACTTCACAACACACGATGTAGACATTAATTTCTAAAACAACATTACACAACTGATCACGCACAAAGCCTCAGATATCAACCTCGTTGACCATGATTACTATACTAGTGTCAGTGAGCACACAACCAACAGGGCTTGGAATGACCAATGACAAAAAACGCGAAAACTTTTACGGCCCAAATCATGCGCCCTACTCAGCCTTGAAATGGTCGACATGAAGCTTTCCCGACAAAAATCGGGAAGACTACAAAAAAAAAAAACGTTACCACCATCAATAGCATGCGTCTGCGTCCTTTTACCACGTCCGTCCACTCCCAACCCACACGTTTTCGGCTGCAGAGCCGTAGTATTTGTCGCCGCGGTTTACAATAACACGAGACGCCATTGAAAATCCCACCACGCTATCCCAGATGCCCCAGCAATGTTGACAATTTACGTTCCTCCGAAACATAAAGAGCAACTTCCGCTTTTCGAGGTGAACGTCGTCTGCAATGCCACGGTGAGAAAGGAATTTGCCGCGGAAATTTTATATCAAATCCGATTTTTTTTTTACGCGGAAATATAATAAAATGCGCGGACAGAACATTTGAAAAAAGTGGAAATCCGCGTTTCCGCAGAAAATTCCAAGCCCTGAACCAACCAAATAATCAAAGCGACATCCACTTGACAACTCTTGAACAGTAAACAGGTCTGCATTTACACACCAGGTGACATAACTTACCTATGAACCCTTGGGCGCACTCGCATGTGTATCCCCCTGGTTGGCCCACGTCACGCCTACATGTACCCCCATGAAGGCACGGGTTGATGAAGCACAGGTCCGTGTTGACCTGACAGGTGGCGCCATCATATGGATAGACACAACGACACGTGTACCTAATGGACAAAAATAGTCACATGATCAGACACACCTTGTGATGACTTTCTACTATGCAGTGATCAAACGCCAATGCATCAACTATTTTGCATTATTTTTTGTAAACATGTACATGATTATTCTTATTGAAAAAAGGAAGATCCACCTCAGGTTAGAGTAGCCGTCCCGCTCTGGTGGACCGGCATATGGAAATACTGTGTTGTGATTAAACACAGACATGTTAGAAATGCCAAACTTTCGTCTTGCCATTAAAAACAAACAAAAAGAAACTCATGTTGTTTTTATGGTCAGCATGTCCTCACCTGCTGTCTCCATCTATACACGTTCCCCCATTCAGGCATGGGTTGCTATGGCAATCATCAATGTGGAGCTCACAGTTGGCCCCCGTCATGCCGTCGGGACAAACACACCTACCAAACACAGGCGATTAAAATTTAGAAAACTTTGACAAAATACTGTTTCCTCGTCATGGTGGCTGATTTTGAATAATTAAGCAAAAATGACCGAGAGTGTCTAAATGGTGACAAAATTCTAATTACAGAATGGTTTAGCCACCTAGTTACCAACTTTCTTTTTAATTTCCATTCAATCTTAGTCCCGAGTGAAGGCTGATCTAATGATGACTCTTGCTTTGCCGTCACGACAGAACATTCCGGGTCATTTTGTCTGAATACGTGTACAGTCGGTTCAGGACCTCACATTCAGATTATCTATCTAACTCCACTTCAGTCTACAGCTCATTCAATTTGATTTCCAAAGAACAAATTCAAAACTAGGCCACTTGAGCCAACAACATTGACTTTGAAATTAATTTTTTTTTCTATGACAGGGCTTTCGACTCCTCAGAAAAAACACAGAGCAATCTACAGGTCGTCAAAACATCCTTAAAAAAATCAGGAATGTGGTAAAAGTTTCCAGAATTTGATCACATCAATCCTATCACAGGTTGAATCTCAACTCAAAGCTTGACATATAAACCTGCCTCCTGTTAAAACAATACTATTTAACACTTATTGGGAAAGAAAGTGCAGGTTTCAATGAGCTGTGTACTTTGGCGAAAATATTTCATTCAATTTCTCATAACGCAAATGCAGACTTAATTTCAAGCATCACCAACGGTACGACACGTTCAAATCACAAACTACTGACTGAAGTAGTCACACTTAGATATTGACCAGGCAGATTGTGTCTCTTCTGTCTCAATACTATTATGAACAGATACCATTTTCTGTTTGGCTGTAGAGAAGGGTTCTAAGTATTCATGTATTTAACTACAAACACCTTTCTGTAATTAAATTCATTAAGCTGGCACCAACAAGTGACAATGTCCAACTGACTTTAAACTTGTAAATAAGATTTCTCATTTTTTTATCACTATGAGAACCTTTTATACGCCTAAACATTTACATGTTGTATTTGAACAATTGGTCTAGGGCCTTTGTTACAGAAATAAAATCGATTGCTTTAATGATTGTAGTCAAAGGTAAACAAATTGGAGAATCTACGATGTCGTCTGAATAGGATCTAGCCATTCTGCGTGGACCAAAAGGAAGTAGTCGCATATAACGAGCCCATACTTTGAGAACCAGTTTGATGCCCGTTATTCAGTGGAGAAAACTGGTTCTCACAATTCGGGCACATTATACCGCATGATTACTGACCAAAAGACAAACTGAAAAAGTGTTTTTGTCAGTGAGGACACTCCTTGCAGATCTACTACTCATACTATCCAGGAATCCATCAAAACAATGACCGATTAGTATATTAACACAAATTCAAAAAGCCGATTTCTGTGCCAAAGGTGAATCCAGGGTGACTATTTCCTCATTCAACGCATGAACATCACAGAAAGAAGACAGAAGGTATTGGGAGACTAGAACAGTCATGGAATCTAACAGGACTATTTTTTACTAAACATTCACCCGTCTATCCTCAAGGGACTGTAAGGCTATGCTTGTTTCAATGACTCCTGTGCCCACCCTTGGCTCTGAACCACAGACAAAGTAAAAAGTAAGAGTAATTTACCTGTGACTATTCACCAGATCAACACAGAGGAAGGAGGCGGGGCAAGGTGATGTTATGCAATCATTTATGTTGACCTCACAGTGGCTTCCAGTGAACCCTGTTTCGCACACACATCTGTACTGGTCTAGGGCTGCCTCAACGCAGCGTCCGCCATTTTGACACGGGGAACTAGCGCATTCGTTTATGTCAATGTGGCACTGCACACCAGCGTACCCTGTTGGGAGGAAATATTTATGGGGCTATCAAAATTATCCCAAGGGCAAACTGTAACTAGAAAATGTCTCTGATTTGAACATCGAAACCTTGCAAAGGAACTCATGAAGCAATGGGGGTAATTTGAATGAAACAAGGCTTCCAAATTAAACGTCATTTTGAAGAGGGAGTAATGTCTTTTCTGGTAGTGTTAAAGTGTACAGACATTTTCAAATTTTCATAACAAACATAAACCACTAATTTTCAAAAGATACATCATAACAAACATAAACTACTTATTTTCAAAAGCTATATCAAACTGAACATAACACACACTCATCAAAGAATATTTTTCTAAAAGCTGTAACTAACGAAGCTCAATTTCACTTAGCGGAGAATATTTTTCAAAAAAACATTTAAACGTGTAAATGCCAATGGACCATTTCCGTAATTGCGAAAGCAAAGCACCGCAGTTCATTCAGCCAAATACAAAAGAATTCATAACCAACTTGAAAACCTGACATCAAATGATCACACAACCCTGGCAACTGTCTCCACCAAAGTAGGTACAGTAATTACCCTGATCATTTGCACACTATAAAAGTTTGAACACAAAGCACGAACACTGTCTTACCATCCATCTTCCCACCAGTGAAAGATGTGTCACCCCCCCNTCCCCCCCCCCCCCCCCCTACAGAGGTGTGATGTACGAATATATGTGTGGTGAGTGTACTGACAACTATATCGGGGAATGGGTCGCCAGTTAACGACTACGGTTAAAAACCATCACAATCCCAACCTCAGACCCATTACTGCTATTCAAGAACATGCCAGGGATCTACACCACCAGGTCTCTGATGAGGATTTCAGTATATTAAGTCTACACCCATGTAAGTGGAAGCGTAGGGTACCGGAGACTATTGAGATTCAAGTCTGAATAGAGATCCTGGACTTGATCTCCCTGTGGTGTCCTCAGACCTGCTACAGGATTCCCTCCAACATTAGGGAACACCCCTATTGTTTTTATTGTTTTATTCAACAACGCAGTGGGTGCACTCCGATGTGAACCAAGTCCATGACATACAGACGAAACGCAGGTACACTGACCACCTCAAGGGATCCTTACTTAATATTTTCATTGTCTTACCAGGTTTACAAGTGCAGTTGAACCCATTCACCAGGTCAGTACATGTGGCACCATTGAGACAGGGTGTGGACAGACATTCATTGACCTCTGACCCACAGTGAGGACCAACGTAACCCGGCTTACAGTAGCACATGTAGCCTCCTGCAATGAAAAGAACGATCACCGATTTAAAAATATTGTTTTAATTGAGAGAGGAAATAATTTATTACTAACAGTGACCAGTATTACTTGAACACGTTCAAAAGAGGAATAAAAGAAATTGATATTGATACACAACACTAAAAAATTAAGTCAAAAGTAACAAAAGTATTGACAGATGCGCATCAATTTCTAAACATTTTGAGAAGTTCGTATAAGTATCCAGTTCACAAATTTACCTGCCGGCTTCTCAACACAGACACCATTATCGCCGCATACTTCATTCATGTCACACTGTCGTATGACCGCTTGGCAGTGATCGCCGATGACACCAGGAGGACACGTGCATTCGTACCCATTAGCCTTGTCCAGGCACGTGCCGCCAAACCAACATGGCTGACTCGCACACTCGTCAATGTTGTGCTCGCAGTGCTTTCCAGTGAAACCTTATCAATGAACAACACAGTAAGTTTAGAGTATACCACAATGATGTGTATGGGCGTATGTACAGGTAGACAATTGACTGTAAGAGTATGAGGACATAACTGAATGAATAGCCAGATGAAGCTAACTTATTCAACCTCATCTCAAGCAATAATCAATAATCAATTCTTCTAAGTTCAGAAATCACATAAAATCCAAGTCTTTAACAACAACTTTAACAGTTCTTATGAATTTATGCAGTCAGGAGTGCATTTCGTGAGACACTTGTGGCAAGATTTCCTGGATTATGAAATGCAGTTGTGAGCTTTCCACCATAATCCAACATTCCGGGCCATCTGACCAATCAGATCAGACGGTTTACTATTTTGCTAACATATGTCAGTAATGTAACAAACACGCTTATTTACAAAACACTAGGCTGCCATAATACCTGATCCTGGGTGACCTTTCCAATCTCACAAGAATCTTGCCTTACTCAATCTACGTCTTGCCCGACGGTATTACGGGAAACTGCGATATATTGGCAACAGACACGTTAGAAGACCTTAACACCTCCTACCATTTCTCACCTGGTATACAAACACAGTCATATCCTCCGTACGTGTTATTACACAGTACAAAGTTACGACACGGGAACAACGTGACGCATTCGTCGACGTCGTCAGAGCACGTGACTCCCTGAAAGTTAGGCGGGCAGTCGCAGGTGAACCCGTTCACACGATCCGTACAGTTGCCACCATGTTGGCACGGCTGGGCGGCACATTCGTCCACTTCCTATGACAGAAACCATCATATTTTGCATTGCATATTTTACCTTGTTTAACAGTCATTAACTTTAAACAGCAATAAACCATGATTTTTGTCAAATAATTAAAATGTTGATAATGGCCACATACCATTTCCGTAATAAAATTTTTCTTACTTTGTATCTTACTCAATTTTATAGGTAACTCTGGGCTCGTACAGTTTTGTTATTTCTTCAAGCCAAGCTCGTAAAATTTCAGGTCACTGTAAGATCTTCCACTGGCCAGAAATCATTTCTCATTTGAGCAAAGATAAGTTTGAGACCACGTTAACAATGGCAAGTAGCCAACTCAACTTAGATATTGACAAAAACCAAAGGCTAACTCCCGCTTGAACTTCTCCATTTCATCCACATCCCCAAGCTTGATATACAGTACAGGTCAAAAGTAATCAGACAAAATGACCCCCCAATTATCTGTCGTGATGGCTGGGCAGACGCCGAATTCATAGTCAGAGTAGTCTCCCCTGATGACCGAGAATGAAGGGGAATTAACAAGAATGTTAGTAACAGGGCTTGGAATTACCAATGACGAAAAAACTTTTTACGATCCAAAACATGCGCGCTTCCCAGTCTTGAAATAGTCCATGTGGACCTTAAACCGACAAAAATCGGAAGGACTAAAAAAAAATAAACGGTACCACCTCCAGAAGCGTGCGTCTGCGTCTTTTTAGCTCGTCCGTCCACTCTCACCTCCTCACATTTTTGGCAGCAGAGTCGTAGTATTTGTCACCGCGATTTACAATCACACGAGACGCCATTGAAAAATCCACGACGCTATTCCAAATGCCCCGGCAATGTTGACAATTTACATTCCTCCGAAACATAAAGAGCAACTTCCACTTTTCGAAGTGAAAGTTGTCGGCAACGCCGCGGTAAGAAAGAAATTTGCCACGGAAATTTTACATCAAATCCGATTTTTTTTTACGCGGAACTATAATAAAATACGTGGACAGAACATTTGAAAAAAGTGGAAATCCGCGTTTCCGCAGAAAATTCCAACCGTTGCAGTAAGGTGGTCAAGTCATTTTGCAATTAGAATTTTGCTGTTCTAATAATTATTTCCAGTCATTTTTGTTGTTAACATTACGCTCAGGCTCTCAACTCACTTCACAAGTGTAGGTCAATTAGGATACTAGTGTCCAGTTACTGTACACAACTGGTGACTCAACCCAGAGGGATCTTTGGCAAATGCGGGTCGATTTTGACCATAAATATACCGTTGTGGTTGACAGCAGCTAATTCATGATTAAATTCCAAAATTAAATGAGAAAAATGATGCAACAGCTGCAAATAGCCGAATACTCAGTAACATTCCACTTATAGGCAGCAGACGGCTTATCACTGCCGGCAAACTAAGGGGGAAGCTGAAACACAAACACAACTACTGCTACTTGTAAGTGGCCTTCTGCATTTACCTACCCCAACTTGCAGACGCATGACTTCAGACACTGAGCGAACAGAATAAGCTGTTATGATGGGGGAAACGGTATTCTGTCTGATTACTTTTGTCTCATACTGTATGTTGATGGACAGCATTATTCACTCACTAGGTCGAGTACTAGCGAGAAAAATATCACGTTTCAGAACTGCTTTCTACTGGCGTCCAGTGCCAGCAAAAAATAGCCATCCCTCTGCTCAGTCTACCACAGAATTAGACAGGTTCAGTTCCCTGGCAGATGGCACCACTGTGTTGTGCAATGACAAATGGTAATCAAACCATTCCATAATATCAGATTTATGATTTTTGATTTTTCAAACAACTTTGATACCATAATTTGAACTAAATTAAATGCAAAGCGCTTGCTGAAAATACATATTAAATGTAAAGATAATACTAGATAATGCAACTTTGAGGACATAACTGTTATCAACAGGTCCTTTACTAAGCAGATGCTTCCTACACAGAAGGGCCAAAGTTCATCGCTTCTATTACATCACAAGGTCAAAGGCCAACCTACCACATCACAGTACTGTCCAGCCCAGCCAGGCTGACAGTTACATGTATAGCTGTTCACACCATCAACACAGCGAGCCTGGTTCTGACAGCGGTGAACAGATGGTTCTCTGCACTCGTCAATGTTCTCTTCACAACGATCACCTGAAGCAGAACATTGGGCCAAAAATCACATTATTGCTTTTTTCTGACCATTGATGAAGTGATAACACATTTTCTGCTGTATTTTAATACAAAGTCAAAAGAGGTATCTATTTTTGTGTACTCTGGTACTTCATGGTTTGTGCCGACGAGTATCTAGTCCAATTTGCACTCGATGACCCCTAGACTCCAGCTACAAACTCCAGTAAAAATTGATATTTCGAGTAAAAGCTAGAGATTTTGCATTCAGACTCGCACTTAAAGCTTTAATGCTGAGGTCATCAAGTGCAGTCCATCACGCACTTGACCACAGAATGATAGACACTTATCTTTAGTAGACAAAAATGTACTTGGAAACTGTCAAGACGCAACTTCAACTTCAATTTCGTGTACAAAGATTAGACCCTGTACCCAGAACCAATTACGCTACTTGTAGCACAAGCACGTGTACCCTATCTGTTCCCTGAAAATCTTTTCTCGCCAGGTGTTTTCAAAAGGGACAGTAAACAAACAAATGACGCATGACAACAGCTAATGAGTAAAAAAATCGAAATTTATACAACGCGTTATACCAAAAATGAAGACAACGTTTGACTTGTAGGGTATCTAATCATTCATTCTAGCCTAGACTTGCCTCTATAACCCTGCCGACACAGGCACGAGAAAGCCCCCACTTGTTCTATACATGTTCCTCCGTGTTGGCATGGTAACGACTCACACTCCTTGATGTCGACCTCACATCTAACCCCCGTGAATCCCTGTGTGCACGTACAACTGTAACCATTTATCTAGAAAAGAAAACCACAAACTTCAAGAAAATGCTACGAGATCAAAAATCATCATGACAATTTTTCTATTCTACTAAGAATGATAACATTGTTAAAAAGTTACAAATTTTGCCAAAATTTTGTTTCATGACAGCCATTCAATATAACTCACAGCGGTAGATGTCAATTTTCTCTTAACAATGATTTTGCTCAAGAAATTTTACGAACAAAAATTTCACACCATGTTGAGTGCTTATAGTAAAGTTTCACAAATTTAGAAAACACAACAGTGTACACACGACAAAGAAATTTTACATCTTCATGTTTATACCGAATGAATGTTTCACCTTAAAGTACAAAGCTATAGCTACCATCAGATGATTTGAGTAACTGTGGGAACTCATAGCAATGTTGGAAGTCTTTGAAAAACAAAATTGGTGGAATTTTACAATAACTGAAGAGCATTTACTAAAACTTAACAAACATTAGTAAAGCTATCAACAGTATTTCTGGTGTCCTAACCACCTAGCAGTGTGGCTCCCTTACAAAATCGGGAACTTCGAAACACAAACAGACAGACAGTACAAATCAAAAGTATTCAGACATAATGACCACAATCCTCCGTCATTACCACTGGGCAGAAGCCAAATTCATCATCGCAATGATCTTCACTCATGACTGAGAATGAATTAACAGGAAAGTTAATAAGGGGGCTAAGCCATTCTGTAATAAGAATGTTACTGCCCTAATAATTATCATCAGTCATTTTTGCTGTTAACAGAATTAGCCGTCATGACAGGAAAATGGTATTTTGTCTGATTAATTTTGTCTTCTATCTACTGTTTTTTCCTGACCAAAGCAGTCTCAATACCACACCTTGTCAGTGCAGCTAGCTCCGCCTCGACACGGTGACGACAAACACTCATCGATGTCCTGATCACATCTAACACCACTGTATCCCGGAGCGCATGAACACGTGAACTGGTTCACAAAGTTGAGACACGTCGCTCCATTCAAGCAGGGATTGCTCAGGCATTCATTAATGTCAACTTCACAGTTAGTACCTGAAGATCAAACAGATACAAACTTAAAAAGCACGAATGTTGTCAGTAAGTGATGAGAACGATCGCTGGCAACATTTCTCATTTACAAAAAAATTTCAAGTGGTAGATCAGACTAACATCAATAAAGAGTTTTGCCAATGTTTAGCTGAATGGTAGGACGTCACAGCTCACCCTTTGAGATAGCTTTAGCCATTTAGGTATTTACTGCGACTATTGATGTCAGACTGTTTTCAGCTCTTCTGTGGGGTTTTCTATTTACGTGACGATGGACTGATTTACCTCCGAAACATTGAACATTGAACATTGTAATATACGTAACTACAATGTTATCAGCAATTAGCAATTGTTCTCAGTTTTCTAATGCTAACTTGGCCAAAATCCAACATCGTGATTGGTTGATCTCGTGCTCTAATCAAACACAGGACACTGAGACAATCACTAACTAGTACACAGACAACATGTAGATATCATAAATAACTTAAAAGAAGTGAACATGTAAACATTTTGAACAAGAGATGACAGACTCTCTATTTCATCAAAAAAATTGCTGACTCAGCAATTACGGTAAACTCTCGCCAAATTCGGACATTTCATTTTCTATGCCACATTAGCAGCCTCCCAAAAAGCAGACAATTTTTGCAATTGTTTGTTACCAAGCAAAAATGAATATACGACTGAGAGGATATTTAAAGAATCTTAAAAAATTCTTTGTTGGTTTGTGCCCATTTTCATTTCCAATGAAATTTTCATGCATTGACCTTTTTTCGGACAGCAAAAACCGACAAACGCACATCCTAAAATAGACATGTGGGGCACGGGTTACGTTACCAATCGAGAATCACAAAGTATCGTGTAGGTCATCATCTGCTCGGTAAGCCGGCAGTTGATTTTGGATAGATGCTACCCATTTACACGCACCTTTGATGAAATGAACATCTGGCAGCTTGAATAACCACTATAAAGTGACTTCTATACATCATACACTTCCATCTGCTGGTGGCAGTGCTTTGGAAGGTCTATATATATATCCCAAACGCCTTTGAACATATGACCTCTTGACTAGAAATTACGCCAGTGTTACGCTTGCGTCGGATCACAGCACTCACCTGCATAACCAGGCACACAGGCGCAACTATACGAGCCAATCAAGTCATTGCACGTTGCCCCATTCTGACACGGTCCAGACTCACACTCATTGACCTCGGTCTCACAGCTGACCCCTGTCCATGCGACTGGACACTGGCACGAGTAGCCGTTCACGTGGTCAGTACACGCCCCACCTTGTTGGCACGGGAGACTGGCGCAGTCATCGATATCCACTGTACAGTTACGGCCAGTATATCTGGGAAAGGCAAGGAAAAACAACAATCCCAAAAGCTTTCAAAAACGTGAAGAATATAACTCATTGTGCCGTTTGTGGCACATAATATAGCGTTCACAAGACATAATACCATTAATAACCCGTGAAAATTTGACGTTCACATTATGTGTTACATACCCGGGAACACATTCACAAGTATAGTTGACGACACCATCGACACAAGAAGCACCATTTCTGCATGGCTGTGACAAGCAGTCATCTATGTTTTCTGTACAATTGTAGCCGGTCCAACCCTGTTCACATGTGCAAATCCAGGCATTAAGCAGGTCTGTACAGTTCAGATGGTGTTCACAGTAACCCAGGGAACACTCGTCTATTTCATTTTGGCATTCTGTTCCATTAAAACTGAAATCAGAAGCTTCCTTTACAAAACTGTCATCTTGCTTGCTCTGTTTTTACAGATTACATTCCAAAATAACTCAACATGACTGGATTAGTGAAAAGGTCTGCTCAACTGATGTAGCGTTTCTATCCATTGGTATCGCTAAACAACAAATGAAAATGAGAGTTCACTTTAATTAATTTGGGTAATTTTCAACACACTTTCTGTTGTTTCCTGGAGAAAAAAATGTAGAATTACTGTTAATTTTCAAGATCAAGGTAATGCAGAAGTAGGATCTTATGGACAAGGTGGTGTATTTTAACAAATATCCTCAAAATTTTAATTAAAAAAAGTATAATATATACTGTGAAGGCTGAAAGTCTGTACAAATACTTTCTACCAAGTGAACCTGCCTTTAATTGGGCTAAGTGACCATCCGTTTAAGAAACAAGGTAGTCAACTGTCAAGAACAAACTAAGGTAAATTTGGACGATATACATCTTAAGGTGAAGATAAAATCTCAGAAACACTGCTGCAATTTTCTAGATTGTAGTTTGATTTTTGTTTGATGCAATTCTGAGTTTTCTTTAATAATAATCATAAAAGTCCTATTTTTGATAGCTCCTCTATCAAAAGTGGGTATTTTAAAACAATTCCCAGCAGCCAATGTACAAAGCATGGCATCTAAAAGTTTAAAGTCAGCCAGATTTGAACGTTTTTCTAGGATCCTGCATAACCTTAACACACAGTTCTGAGACACTAAGTCAAATCCTGTGGTGAGTCACAACATATTAAACCACTGAAGTTTTACTGTCAGGTAGATCTCACTTAACTATATCACCATGATAACTTACCCAGGCACACATCTACAAGTGTACCCATTGACCTCATCCACACAAGTACCGCCGTTCTGACACGGCTGGCTTACACATTCGTTGGTGTTGATCTGGCAGAACGTTCCTGCAACGACAAACATCACAAATGAGTGAGAACTAGAGTACAAATTATCCAGTTTGAGACATTGACAAATTATTTTGCTCAAGGTTAAAAACATTTAGTAATAGGCATTGTTGGCTACCCCAAATTCAAGAATTACTAACAATCATACACCTCAGTTTTACACTATGCTAATGCATGCAAACGTTTCAACAGCAGCTATTTTAAACGACTGTGTGAACTGACAAGTCTTATTTCAGACTCTCCTGACACAAAACACAGTGTCTGATATTTCAGAAATATGATGAATTCCAAAATTACTTGAGTCTCAAACTTCAGAATCAAGAAAATTCAAATTTGGCTTGAATTACAGGATCCCAAATCTTAGAAGCTTTCTCAAACTGAAGACTTTTTACCGTATTCAGTGACAAATAGTGTCTACAGTGCTGTTCAAAAATATTTTGTTTAACAGGCGCCAATGCCAGGGCAGATCCACAATGTTGAGAAGGGGGCCCGACCACTGAAATAGCGAAACACCCTGAAGTAATACCTCACCAATTCAGAACACATTTTTTAAATTTTTCCTCAAGAAATAACTAGCACCATAGAGATACGTTGTCACTTTATATTTCTTTTCTACAGCTGCCAAATGCAGACGCTTCCACAAATTATGGACATTCACTGCAATGTTAAGCAGTTGTGAAATGAAAAGAGACCAATTTCAGCAATTATGTTTGTCCATATTTTTTGGTAAAATTTTACCAAAACCAATGAAAGCAAAGATACCCGATACTGATTGTCAACAGATGTCACTGGAAGCTAGGTGATAACAAATCTACAGCTGTCATTTCAGTAGTCAGGTGTTGCTTGTGTTAAAGTGGATTAACATATTGAGCATACATGTATAACCAGGGAGTGTTACACACTGAATATGTACATGTAAAGTGACAGTGAGTATACTTGAGGCGGCAGTAAAAACATAATTGTACAACAAGCCAAAAGAGCAGAGTTAGTTCTGATCTGATTTTTTTATTAAAATCCGGTTGGTGGTGCCGAATTTTTACAGTACCTCAAGACAAGCAAAAATTATACACGATTTTTTTTACATTGTTAGTGATATCTTGGCAAAGCAAATCTTTTTTACTGGGCAGTACGCCTTTGTGTACATTTTCAAAAAAACTGATACCTTGGCTGAAATACATGCGGTCCGGCATTTTTTCATACTCTGTGTAGTAAGTGCTGGGACCCCGTTCCAAAAAAACTGATTTAGCTAAAACAAATCTTAAATTTAAGTCAATTCTAAGATAAAACTTCAATTTGTCTTAAGCCCGTTCCACGAAAGTAATCTTTAGTTTGACGTGTTTGACATTTATAGTTTTGTACCAAGTTCGAATAACTAACCAGATGTGGAAGTTTCAAAGTTTGGAAGTTGAGAAAAACTTTACATTTAACTCAAAAATGAACTCAGGTCAGTTTCTCGGAATGGACCCCCGGTCTCAAAATGAGTCCAGGTAAAGACCAGAACCAACTTTGTTTTTTGGCTTATTAGTTGCCCAGACACACTGCCTTTCAATTTACACCATGCCTGAAATATCTGCGAACTGTACTAGTGGTGTCGATCATCAACACTTGAAAAACCCTGACCCGGACCAGGACCCCTGACCCATCCGTGGTGAGGGTTATCAGTCCACTTGATAATTACTGAAATGGAATTCCTGGATTACTTAGGAAATCCCCGAATACACGTCAGTTGTTGTTAAGGTTGAAACTGCAGGCCCGAATTCTGTTAAAACAACAGAATAATTCTGTGATAGCTGTGAATTACAATATTGGTTATATAAACATCATCCTGTGTTGCAAGTAGTTTATCCCGGTCGGGGGGGGGGGNGCAGAAATCTTTTCAGACTTAAATTCATTAGGTCACATGATGTGATGGCGGACTGAACGGGATAAACTACTTGCAAAATATTGGTTATGTTTAAATTGACAAATTCCATAATTTTAAACAATCTGCCACAATCGGTGCATTGGCTGTATAGTATTGATTCAAAGCCAGCGACGCACAATTAATACAAGCTGATTTTGTCATCCAGGTCAGAAGACATTCGAGTGAATTCTAGTTTTGTGATCAGTTTTATAACGACTCAAGCTTCTTTCCGGCCAAGAAATAGACAAGCTTGCAAAATATGATTAGACAACATCAATCTGCAGATTAAGACCCACAGACATGCTACAGAACAGTGAACACCGAGTGACTAAGCGAGTAAATGTTCAGAAATACGAGTGGAAAAAGTAAAATACGAGTAGAAATTGACCTTACTCGTATCAGTGAAGCAGGAGTCAAGCCGACATCCAGCGTTATTTTTCGGGAATACAAGTAGTAAATATATGCAATCATTCATACTTGCGTCACATTTTCGAGCGGACATTTCCACCTATATCAAGTATTGCCATACGTGTAATAAGCTTGCATGTGCCTCACGTATGAAATAACTTACAGCAACAGTTTTATGACACCTCAATCGTATTTTCTTAATATTTTCGAGCAATTTCTGCCGGTGTCAAGTGAAGTGCAATAAGCTTGCTTGAGCACAGTTAGAGCAACATGTTATAATAAACACCCACGTTACCTGCCAGTGTTAAAGCTGTGATCAGCAGACAAGCTTTCATTCTCACCAAAATCCTACGTAACACTCCACATAGCGATGAATGCCCATTTGTTTCGATATTCAACCAATGGCTGAGACAACTACTAGTAAAATCTCAGTCCACAAATTGGGTCAACCAGTCTTAAGTTTGTACAAACATGTCCTCAGACAGTGGCACTCCATTGTATATAAACCAATATTGGACAATAGCTACATCAGGCCAAGTTTTATGATCACAAAACTCAACTAGATCAAACCAACGTGATTCCAGCTTGGATTTTAGTGTGGTTCAAGGCAAAATATGACATCTACGCTACAAACTGAATCCGATTCCTATAGCTATTGAAGCCTTTCACTGCATATGTGTTTCTCAAAACAGCTCACACTCCTTTCAACAAATCTGCCCAATACAGTCATTTACTGCCACTTGTCTTTCATGGCCTACAAATTCAACCACGTCTAGACATCACAAATCACATTCCATCACATCTGACAAGCAGTATTGGTTCCCAGGTTGAATTTAACAGTTCCTTAACACTCTACACCACAAACAATACTCCATGAATGAGCTGAATCATCATAGGCCCTACTAACAGTACTAGCTTGAATTCAATGAGGTCTTAGAGTCTTTCTCATCACACGTGAAATCCATGAAGAGCAGAGAACCACTTTAGTCAACATCCAGTTCCACAAGGAGTTAGAAACATCACATATTCACCCCAGACCAACATTTCAAGACTCAAGTCATAAAGCCCGCTCACAAGCCCCAGACATCAACTGTAAACACTGTGATTCAGATCACTGCATGAATCAATATGAGCCCCAAAAGCTGAATGGAAAATACCCTATACATAAATAATCCACAGCAGGTAGTGGCTATACTTTGAATGGCACAGTTTCAACAAAAGGTAATTTCTGCTTGTGCTTTGAAGAATGGCTGACCTTATATTAGGCTATAGCAGGAACTCTAATTGTAAGAACTCCTACCAGTTCAAAAGGACATTAAAAGTGAAGACTTTTTAAAGTAAACTTTTGAGATGATTTAGGATTTCATAAATTATCAATCCTGTCTTTTACAAGGGTGTCTAAAGACATTTATTTCATTAGTAGGAGTGGTTGTTTTAAAGTTTGTGATTTTTAAGATAATCATATTTCTCTTGCAATAATATTTTGATAACAAAAAACTTAATTTTACAAAGTACAAAATTTCAGACCAATGAACCAATCAACACTAACATACTTCAATGTAAATTATAAGAAATTTGACGTAGAAAATAAATCTGAAACTAAATAAGGCGATCCAGATCCTCCCAATGATACTATTGTTTCATGAAATGAAGAATATAAATCCGTAAATAAAACAACGAGAATGGATCAACTGAAATTTGAAATTTTCGGATGTAATAACTTCCTTTGTCTGTTTTTGTTGACAAAGGAAGTTATTACATCCGAAAATTTCAAATTTCAGTTGATCCATTCTTGTTGTTTTATTTACCAATTTATATTCTTCAAGAAACTTGACAAAAAATACAGTAACAAATCGACTGCTATCATGACCATATCAACGTAAGTCTTCAAAAAATTTATAGCTCATTATAAAACCCCAAAGGTTTGGGTAAATGAACATCTATCGCTTATTACTAGATGAAAATATGAATTATAATATGGTAAAATATGAATTATAATGTGGTAAAATATTATTAATTCAGGGCATAACGTGGCGGGCAAGGAAATGCTTCTCATAAAAAACAAGTAACATCAAACCATTGCTTTTGTAATACTTCAACTTTATGTACCACCATCAATGTTAGAAGTCTTTGAAAAATGGAAAAAGATGGTTATTTTTTCTGTGAGATGTCCAGACGGACAAGTAGTTGTAAAATCTACTAGTCCTAGAGGCCTATTCCAAGAAAACTGACTTAGCTAAGACAAATCTTGAATTTCAGTAAATTTTACGATAAATCTGAGATTTGTCTCAAGTTCATTTCAAGAAAGAGATCTTAAGTTTGACTTAAGTTTTTGACTTAAGTTTTTGTCTTTATTTTGACTACCTTACACGATGTGGAAGTTTCAAAGTTAAGGAAGTTGACACAAATCTTGGACTAAGTAAACATAAATTTTAAGTCACTTTCTTGGAACGGCCCCTGGCCTCTAATTCTTTTATCCTAACCATCAACTTCAGAAGGTTTAAATTTTGTGTTTTTAGGAAAGGCTGCAAGAGCACTGTTAACCACCCCATGTGGTCAGCACTTCCCCAGGGTGTGATGAGAACCAGCAATTGGCCCCTGACATTGAACAGACTGCTACATGCTGGTGCATTCTTAAATAGGCAATCTGATCTCTACTGGTCAGTGATCCTATCTTGGCGGATATTTTTACAAAATTGCATTTTCGAAATGTACTGTATCTATAATATTTGTAATAAAACAAGATGTTGTCATCAAAATTTTAAAATGCTGTCATAAATGTTATAGAACTTTTGTTTTACTATACTTACATTGTCCCAAATATATCGAAAGAATGTTAAGCAATAGCAAACGATCCAAAAATAATCTGCTAATGTTTAATCAGAAAAATCCTTCAGTTGGGACATTAATAACAACAATCTGGTCAAATACATGCCAATAATGGTAGGATACCACTTGGCTTACCTTAAAATTCAACTGCTGCCTGCTAGTGTGGTAAATAGCCTAATTATGTTACACAAACAGCAGAATTAATGGCAACATTGATCAAAAGATTTAGGTTGTAAAAGTCACATTTCATGACTAATTTTCAAAATTAAAAAACCAAGCCACATTTACTTTTCAAATTTAAAAATTTATTTCGTCTCCCCTATTGTGTTTATGATGGGTTTGATAATCTAGAGAACAACATCAGCAGTCTGCCGTGTCCAAAAAGATGTAGTTGCCTACAACAGCGTGATGTCTTTGATCATGGCGACAGATTTCATGATATGCAAACCAGTTGAGTTGCCCAAACTCACACTGGTAAGGGTGTCGGTGTAGGATTTTTTCATGGATTAATTCAACGACTAATTAAAATGGAACATTAACTTTACTTTAGTTAGGAATGGTTTGTTTATTGAATGAAGCTTTGCATGAGCCTTTTTATTTTACTGAGGGGCCCAGTCGATCGTCTGCCCACCTGGGACATTCACATTTTGTTGGCAAGGAGTCATATGCATATATGGCCTGTAAATTAAAAGTAAGATGCAGGTAATTGACAGATAGAGTGACGCAGTAGAAAAAGAAGTGTGTGAAGGTTGGCAAGTAACTACAAAAATTTGGTGATCAGAAAATAAACTACCTGCGAGTTGGGCATAACAGAGATTTGCCTGTCATAAGTTCGCGACTTTTGCTTCCACTTTTGTTTGAATAGTTTACATCTGCTTCTAGTGAACTGTAACCACCGGGAAAAAACGAATATATTATCAAAATATAGTAAATAAATCAAACAGATTATTCTATTTCAATCTATATCTTCTTTAGTTTTCATTTAGAAACAAGGGCAAAACTAATGAAAACACATTTACATCAACACAAACTAATGTTAAATTGGAGGTTGAAACAGGGTCTATGAAATACAATTTTCATATTCAACAGTGCTGCCACAGCTGGCTACAACAAAATAACATTCTCCTGTTCAGTGACTTTACCAGATGTGGAGGGTTGTGAGCATGTGATAACATCTTGCTCCTTTGTTAACTGCCAAACACAGTCTTTTGTCTTGTATGACAACAGGCAGTAACAAGTTGGTACATTCGGAAAGAATAGATTGTCTTAACTTCAGTTGTAGTTGGGCAATTTTGGCGATTCAAAAACTAAACCTGTATTTGACAAGGAATTTAGTCAGAAATGCTATTGGTTTATGATCAATTATGCCATAACTTAACTTATAATTTTAACAGCACAGCCCAGTCAGGCTAGATATGATCTGATTGGAGATTAGAGCAATTATCGAACAAAAGAGAGCTGGCCCTCCAACCATCAATGCCAGAATGGAGTTAATTAGTCATGTAAGATATTGGCTACAGGGGCAATCTTCCCAACTTGTTGTTGGGCTATAGAATCGATCAAGTCTGGATCAAGGGGAAAACGGTGTAACGATAATTTTGTTGTAGAATTCAATCTTCAACATATTCCGTTTTTGTTTTTATACATAATCCAGATTCAGTTGAGTGCCTTACATTTCTTCTTGAGTGGAATGGCAAATATTGTACTTATCATCAAAGGGGGTTGTTTGCCACATGAAAAATTAAAAAATTTTCTCAACTGCTGCTCCATATCAAAACCATAAGTGCCCCTTCTTTTTTGTTGGAAACAAATCAATTTTAAATTAGTGTAGATTTCTGTTAAAGAAAATGAAGCACTCTACTCACCTATTCACATTTTAATAATTTTCAGTGTTCTACTCTTGCATTAGAACAATGGTTCAAACATCTAAGGCAGGCACAACATAAATCACTGTGTAGTAACCAATACAAATAAGTCATGCAATGAATTTGGCCAGTCCCCTGTTAATCTAAACAAGTTATTTCCCCTCAGCAGGTTACAAATTGGCAATTGATTTAGTGCTCCATGTTGAGGATTTTAGGGACAGCCTAGTCTCTAGTGTCCCCAAATGGCCAGGAACATCATAACTTAATAAGATTTTACATCAAAACTGGAATTTCTGGAAACCATCATCCACACTTGCATCCCAGGATACTGCTACACATCCTCTGCTATAATTTTCACAGATGAGGAACTCAGTTTTCATTAGTATGTGGAAATTAGTNGGGGGAGTGAGTTTGCAGCTGTGTTGACGTCATTCGTCATTTGTTTGTAGTTTGTAGTTCAGTGAAAATTCACTAGTTTGGGACACAAAATGGCAGAGAGGTGAAATTTCATTTTGTCAAATTCCTAAACAAAAATAATCTTTCAGTAAAATGTACTTAGCTTATTTGCATGGTGTGTATTACTAAAGAACATTTGGTAAAATTTTGAGCATTTGCAACAAATGTGGTGAGCCTTTGAAAAATAGAAATACGACAGTTTTAGCAATTAATCAGTTTTTGTCACAACTTTTTACCACCGATTTAATCAAATTGTGTTGAGACAAGTATTTTTAATAAACTAGGCGACACATTGTTTAGGCCAGAAATTATATGGCAGACTGACATAAAACAAAATATAAGATCACATTGCCTCAAATTTCTCTAAGAAGTCCACCAGAATTTTTTTAATTTACATCACGTCGCATAAAACAACACCACCTACCAGCAAACCAAAGAAGTAAAACAGAAAATGTTAAAAAAATTGAGATCAATTTTGAATACAAGGATTAGACCCAGACTAGCCTTGAAGAAAGTCTAGGAGATCTTAAGATAGCATCAGCTTAACATTGTAAATAAGATTTCAAATTATTTGATAATAACCACAATAACTGTTATTTTAATCAGAGGAGTCAGTGTGGCCTAGTGTAACAGGTGCCCGCTTTCTTTACTTGAGGTCGTGCGTTCAAGTCCCACTGTAGCACTCTGCTAGATCATGGTCTCAGCTCTCTAGCTCCTCAGCTCAGTTTTAACTGATATATTAATAAAGCATAAAAATGGTTTCAGGTGAACAGTGCAATTGGATCACATGCGCGGTTTGTGCACGTCTGGTGCAACGTGTACCAGACCGTCTGCAATTATTTTTTTATGCTGATAATCATTCCAACGACTCACCCTGCCACCCTGCTGTACACAGACACGTGAAGCCATTGATAAAGTCCCTACAGGTGGCACCATTTAGGCACGGCATACTAGCACACTCGTCGATGTTCGTCTCACACCTCTGGCTGGTGAACCCAGCGACACAATGACAAGTGAAACTGGCCACACGGTCTGTACAAGATCCACCATTTTGACAAGGGGCACTCAAGCATTCGTCTGTAAAACAAAAAATAGAATGACAAGACTTAAAGATTATCTCAAACCTTATTTAGTGACCTTCATTCTAACTCATATATCAAAAAAGGCTCCGTCAACTAGGTATACATTTTCTGAAACAAAAAAGATCAGAGATTATATTTGTGTGCTATTAATACCGTACTATTATCATTGTAATAATCCCTTGGTCTATTTTAATGAGACCATTTTAAACGAAAACTTCACAATTTACCTCAAAAATGTTATTAGGAATTTTTCATAGCCTATACATGCCTTAACCATATTATTTCAACATTCACTTGCAATGTCAACTGAATTTGCAGTGCGTAATTAACTTGGTTATCAATAAAACATTTTAATTTTGTGAATGTGCCTTGAGTCAAACTAGGTCAAGGTGGGTTAGTAGGTCAACAGTTTACTGTGATACACACCACGCACTGGGGGGACTGACATCAAGAAACCATAATTGCAAGTAAGTACGAATTGGACATCAGAATTCGAGTCAGTGGTTTAAAGCGTGTCGTGAGCACAAAATCGAAACAGCAAAATGTCAAATCAATGAATTTGGGTGAAGATTTATCTTTTTTTACAACTTGCTGCATTCTTGAACACAAAGTCACAGAGGCGGCATGGTGAGTTCGTTCTCAATGCTCGTATGCACGCAGACGTACAACTCCCTTGGGATCAAACTTCCTATGTTTTGTCTGTTCGTTTTCCGCGGCATCTTGTGCTATGTACACCTTATTGACTCAATATTACATTACGGCGTTTTACCGTTGCTCCCAACTTGTTCGATTCTATAGCCCAACAACAAGTTGGAAAGTTTACCCTCGTAGCCGATATCTTACACGACTGATTAACTCCATTCTGACATTTATGGTTGGAGGACCAGCAGTTAGATAATTGCTCTAATCTTCAAAAAGATCGTATCTAGCCTGACTGGGCTGTGCTGTTAAAAATAAAAGTTAAGTTATAACATATTTGAACATAAACCAATAGCATTTCTGAATTCCTTATTTAATGGTGATCATGTTTAGTTTTTGAATCGCTAAAACTGCCCAACTGCAACTGAAGTTACGATAATCTATTCTTTGTGAATGTACCAATTCACTTTGGGTTTGACTGTGTTCACACGTGGTCTGTAATAAACCTGGTAGATAATTGGCCTGCCTGTTGTCATAACAGACAAAAGACTTTGCTTGGTAGTTAACAAAGAAGCTAGATGTTATCACAAGCTCAGAACCCCCTTCGTCTGGTAAAGTCACTGAACGGGAAAAGGCTGTCATGATAGACACTGGGTGAATGAAAGGACTGACCGGTACATACGGAACCGTTCAATGCCTGGCGGGAGATTCAATTTGAGTGACAGACTTGTAACCTTTGACCTAGGATAAGTAGTAAAATTTTCAAGCGACTGAAGGTGGTAATCTGCTATTTTAAAATCTTTATTTCTTGCTACATGGCATATATTTCATACTAGTTTGAAGCACCCTGGGAATGAAGATAAAGGTATTTTGCTAGACGTAAGTGAAATAGTGTAAAAACGACCAATATTTGTGAATAAGGTTTGAGATACCCTTAAGTAGCACATTTAACTGAGAAACTAAAATTAATAGTGGTTAACTTGAGTCGTTTGCAATGCAATGTGTAACTGAATGTACACATATGAGGAATGAAAGAAATGCAGACACCATCCTCATTTTGAATATATCTTTAATTAATTATCAATACATAAAAATCAAATTAGAGGGATCGAACTCGACAAGACAAACAACTCACCAATTTCTACTTCACAATCAGTGCCCTGGTAACCAGGGACACAACTACAATTGTATCCACCAATGAAATCATGACATGTGGCGCCATGTTGGCATGGCGATGGAATACAGTTGTTTGCGATACTGCAGTTTTTACCTAGAACAGAAAAACAAATACTTTGTACAATACTCCACTCAATATTTATTCAACAGGACACTATTCATATTAGTAATCTCGAGAGTAATGAGAGTGAGAAAGCGACTTACGCTGATACTTGGAGGACAGAAATTCACTCCTATATATAGTAGTTCACTATTTTAAAAACAGAGTAATAAATCCCACAGCCAACCTCTCCCATAGTTTGATTAGGTAAGGTTCACTGATTGATTTTAGTTTTTCCAAATGTAATCTAATTCATTGGTATACTTGTCTCCGAAATTTCGCGCCAGTCATCTTAGCACAATTTCAAAAGCATAAAGATACAACAAAGCAAATCAAAGAAGAGCATTTCTCATTGGCCAGTTCTTTACAAAAATTGACCAATTTTGCACGTGAATTGCATTCTACACTGGAACTCAACATACGTCTTACTGGCCGGATCTTGCCTAATCGACAATTTCTGTCACTTTCCGGTACTTCCTGCCTCGATCTTTGTCTATGTGGCGCTTCGAAACACTGACGATTTTAAAGATAATTTTAACTTTCATGTTATTTTTGAATAAAAATAAATGCTCAAAAATCCGAAACATCTGTAAATCCTTACGCAGTGACTTTTTAGGTCCAAAAAGTATATAGAATACAGATAAATCTTAACAGTTGGCAGCCCAGCTACAGACATGGGTACTGGCCCTTATTGTTGAGTATTTGCTAACAGTGCTTTGTACAACACACATCAGAGACCTAACACATGTTAGCTGACTGCTTTTGTTAGCAACCCTGCAAGTGTAATCCCTCACAATAAAAATCTAACTACCAAATAGTCATGCTAATATGTCCTGTTTAATACGATGGGGCACTGACATACAACTGAGATTTTCTTTCAACAAATTACTCAACAAATTAAATTATAGTTTTCAGGAAATTTTACTTATTAAATCGCATATTTAGATCAGTTTGTTAATTACACCTGTTACCAAAATTTAAAAATTATTTTGTCCCAAATTGAGGAATCTTTGTCGTAACTTTCATTCAAAGAGGCAGAAAACTGTCCCACCTTTGTTGTATTCCAACGTGCACAGACAGGTGTAGTCTTGGATGCGGTCGACACACGAGGCCCCATGCTGACACGGGTTCGGTGAACAGTCGTCGATATTCTTACACAACAATTGCGGAGATGTTGCCAATGTGTGAAAGCCAGGCGAGCAGTAGCAATCAAAGTCACATGACTGCTCAGGTGACAGGCACGACGGCTCGCACACTTCAGATGGTTGACAGCCAAGATGGGAGACAAACCTACAGGCAAAACACAGATTACTGACAATAGATGACATTCTTTATACCTTCTCATATTTTTTCTTTGAAAATTATACAATTCTAAAAAATGTAAACTGCAGGCCACGAGAAAAATGCACGACGTTTGCTCCATCAAATTTCTACAATACCATCACAAAATCCTGTTGTTTTCTATAGCTTTGCCTGTCAAAAATAAAGATTTAGACATCTTCGATTTTATTTAAAGAGAATTTTTCCTTTATTTCATTATTTGAGAACACAGAACTAGTTTCACCAATCAAAAGCTAACACAAACTAAAGTAGGCACATTTCATAAATTGCAGTCCTCTACGCGCTTTAAATTTTGCACCCTGGCTAGAATTTCATAGAATTTGAAGTTCGGTAGCGTTCAACTGTGGCAGAAATTCAAAATTAGTAAACCATTTTTTCAAGTTTTCATATAATATAGCACAGAATACATACTGTGGCATTTCTAAATGCTATATCATATCTATCTTAGAGACAGTGTTTTTAGAAATTGTAAGCATTCACAAATGCGGTGAAATGAACAAAGTTGACAATTCTTTTTGCTAGAACTTGGTGAGTTTTTTGAAAATAAATTCTATGAATGTTAAAATAGGGAACAGAAACTAAGAAAACATTACTTGGCCTTACAATAACTAAACACAAACAGCTGTTACATTGACTTACCTTTCTAATTTCACCTGGGTATGTAAGTTGATAAGTTTCGGAGGCTCCGTGGCAACGTTATAGTCAATGAAGCGTACAGCCTCCACACATCCCCTCAGACCAACCAAAGCCACAGGTGGCAGGAATGATATGGTGGCTGGGTCGCTAGCGCTACCTAGTGTCAGTTGGGCTGCATTTAGCGTCTGGGCAACAGTTGATGTAGAGCCTAATGCAAGATTTCAAATTCAATATTTAATGCATCTGCACGGTCAAGAGTTCCACTCTTGCTCTAGGCATCAGGGCAGGCTTTAGACAGACAGCAATTTCCTTTTAGTTCACAGCGAAATCAGCACTTTCTTATTCACAAATGTATACTATTTTAAATTAGTACATATGGGTTGCCGCAATCTTAGTATGGGCAATTACCAACGAAATTATCAATTATTGTAACCATTCAACTTCCGAGTTGTATTTAGCAATGAATCCAAAGTGACACTCTTTCCTCATTTTCACAAGAGTTTACCACAAATAAAGTGTTTCATCACTTCAGCAGAACAACAATAAAATAACACATATCGGACAGTCGTGCACACATTTGCACTTTTTCATGGTACTTTATTACAAGTGAGGGCCACTACTACTCAACCGGTGGCCATTTTGTTGGTGCCCCACCATGGATATAATTCCGTTGACATTAGGGGTGAGTTTAAATTAGACTGGCATGTGTTCAACATAAAGTTTTTCACTGAATAGAAGCGGAAATGTACAGTTCTCTTTAAAAGGTCCTTCAAGGCAGGAAACCGTCCTTCATAGACAAGTCGTGCTACAATCTTTAAAATAGATTGTTACAGTTACACTCAAAGAAATTGCAGTGCAGAAAGTAAACGTGCAACGCTAAAGCAAAGCAGCAAGCTCACACCAGAGCCCAGTGGTACAAAAATTTAAACACTAGATCGCAACAAAGGCGTCGCATCATCGTGTGTCATTATCCCATTGTTGAGCAATGTTCGTGTGTCATCATGGAACAGTAAAACTTATACAATAGGTAATTTTTTTCAATTTGTATGCAACTTTTCCTTAGTTTTCAGATTTTGAACATAGAACAAATCAGGCCAGTCAAAAAAATCGCTGAAAAACTTTTCATTAACGGCAACTGTTCAGTAATTTGCAGTCTTTGGTAAGTTCAGAAAAGTGAAACTCAGCAATGTCATACAACAGTGGCATCACAACTACAGGTGTACTGTTGTGGTTGAACTTGAAATCCCTTTTAATTCAAGATAGTGTACTCGTGAACTTCGAATACTTGAGTCAACTTAGCAAATTCACTCCAAACAATCAAGTTTGGCGCTGGACAAATTGACTTGTGATAAAACAAAAGTGGTAAACAATGTAAATTTCAACCAAACTTTACTGTTTTTTCATTACTTTTTGTAATTCATGAAACAATAATTGATTAACCAGCATACATTCTTCTCATTGTGTTTCACTAGTATTGGGTGGTTGTGGGGGAAAATTACAAAAAAAAATCTTACTGAACAACAAGTTTCACCAAATTGTTTTAACAAAATTTATACTATTATTAATTCGAGTTCACGATCTCGAGATTGAGCATAACTCCAAGTTCAAGCACAACAATACAGCCCTATATCCCTCAGTGGGAAACTAGCTTCTAAAGCTTTTGTTATTGCTTTGCTGTAAAAACACCCCAGATATTTACTTCTGGTAACTGATTGAGGAAGAGCTGTGAACACCATTATCCTGACATAGGATGGTATTCTAAAACTTGTAGTATTTGGGTCTGAGGAGAAAACTAGGCCATATAAGTGCGACAGCTTGTCAATTTGTTCACCACTATTAAACGATATTCGCTCACTAAGCCCAGCACCAAAGCTCCACCTGTCAGCTTACCTGAATTTGCAACTATATGGTTGTGAAGAAAAATTAAATCGAATACAATTGATTCAATTATCAGTTAATGAAAATAAACAGTTTTCAAAAAAGTAGATGAATTTCATATTTCAACAGTAATTTTCAAGATAAACAAAAGTTAAAGTTGTTCAGTTTTGTAGAATTTATGACAAAATTTCAATAATTAGCAATTATTAAATTGCTTTACACTGATCATTGACAATATGAGGAAGATCATAGTACAAGCCATTAAAGAAAGTCGAAAACTTCCGTTAAAAAAATTTCGGCCAATCTGTCTCTGATAGCAAATAGGTCACTTTTTGTGTACGATAAGACAGCAATAAGAGTATAAATAATACACAAGTCCGTACACGCACGTACACACGCATGTGCACACGCACGTACACACGCATGTGCACACGCACGTGCACACACACCCACACCCACGCATATCACAGTTAGGAAAGTTCTTCTGACTGCTAGCAGATATCATCAGCGTTGAAGTAACCGAAAGTATTTTGGAACCAATCAAATCACTGGAGATCCAACAAAAAATTCCAACAATATTCTATGACCAATTGCAATTTCCAAATGTCATACATTCTATAAACTAAGCTAAAGGTTTTTTAGCTAGATTTACCAAATAGTCAAAGTACTAGTAAGATTACTTACAGTAGATTACAGAAGCCAGTGTAGACCCAGCATCATCCTCTAGGGAGGCCATGTTGCCTTCTCGCTTCACTCTTATGTAGTGCCATAGCCCATCGTTATACCTGTTGCTTGTATTTTGATAGGTACCTGATCCCGTGCCCTGCAGCACACAGTGACATCATCAACTAATGCATGTCTATCTATGGAAGATCTGTATCTCGTACGAAAAATGAGGCTGGCAAAAAATAACACTGTGAGAGATTTATTGCTAGCAAAGGATTGTAGAATAGCAGTCATTCCGAGCAGCAACGCCCAAATACACATTGGGCTTGGGGGGGATGACTAGCACCCGGCATTGTGGCTTAGAATTTTGCAGATAGTTGTGAACGATCATGGGTGACATTCACACACAATAGAACTTTTGAAATTGACATAAAGGGCAAAATCAGTTCTTCCTGAGCTCTGATCCTAGCCATACAACTGCTCCGGTTGGACTGTGTAACTAAACAAAGCCTAATGAACAGGGCTTGGAATGACCAATGACAAAAAACGCGGAAACTTTTACGGCCCAAATCATGCCCGATAACCAGCCTTTGAAATGGTCAATGTGGACAAAAATCGCGAGGACTAAAAAAAAAAAAAACGTTACCACCATCAGTAGCATGCGTCTGCGTCCTTTTCGCTCGCCCGT
>NMRA01000384.1:112063-125343 GCA_002633005.1 Phoronis australis | reverse complement strand
GCTTTCCGAGGTGAACGTCATCTGCAACGCCGCGGTAAGAAAGGAATTTGCCGCGGAAATTTCATATCAAATCCGATTTTTTTACACGGAAATATTATAAAAAAAGCGGAAAGCACATTTCAAAAAAGCGGAAAGCACATTTCAAAAAAGCAGAAATCCGCGTTTCCGTGGAAAATTCCAAGCCCTGAATGAAGGATTCAGGTCCTGGTTGAGAAAATAAATGTTTTATTGCCCCTACAAATTTTGAATAGTCCAGCTTGGAAATGAGACCTACATTTAAGTAGACCTTCAAACAGTCAGAAGTTCGGTTTAAAATAAACACTAAAGTAATTCTTATTGAACAAACGAAATGGCAAAGAACTGAAAATTTACTCTGTCAAATTTCTCCACAAAAATAAAAATTAAGAAAAATTTAGTCTGTTACTAGCAAGTAAGACAACTTTTGGTAAATTTTCCATTATCTGCACTAAAGCCATCAGCCTTTGAAGAGTGGAAAAATGCCAAAATGGAAATTATTTTTGTGTGAAATAAGCAGAGAAGATAACCGTACTGAAAAAATTTAACCATTCTAGACAATGGTGTGCAAGAATCTCATGGAGGAAACTAGTGTGATCACGTTCTTTGCTTGTAATACAGAGTGTTATGTCGCAAAGTCTTGCTTGGTCTTGCATTTTCACACGCATTTTGCGATTGTAAAGGGGTTCAAGTACATATCTATTTGAAATCAATTGGCAGCTTATTGAACATTGATAGGTTGCGTATGACACTTTATCGATTCAGGGGTCTGTCTTATGAAATGTGACTTATTGTGACTTGTGGTAGAATTTTTTTCATACACTCCAACATCACAATTATCGAATAAAATGTTTAGTCATGTAGATGGCACATCACAACGTAGAAATCTTTATACGAATGATATTAGTAACTAACAGTTATGGGTATTTTCTCAGAGATCTTGAACTTTGCAGAAGTGAGATTAAATTTTTTTTTCAGAAACAGTTGCGACTTAAGTCTAACGTGAGTCATGAAACATCCCGAAAGTAATCGTACCCCAAAAATCAATGCTCTAGTGTGTGCATGCATCAATTCTTGCAATCTCTAAAAAGGTCAACACAATCAGTTACACACTACCTTAGTATTCAAACCAAGAGTAAGTTGGCCACCAGTTTCCATGAAGACAGTGAGGTAGGCCGGCCCACCCAAATAGAACAGCATGCCATGATTGGCCCTGTAAATGATTGACAGGAAGAAAGTTTCTGGAGGTGTGTCAGTAAGAACAAAGTAGCAGAAAGCACATAACCCTCCTTCCGGGTGAATTTTTTATGACTGCTTTCCCTTCAAAAAGGTATCCATGCGGCAAAATTCCCCAAAAAGGTTTGCTCGGGAGTTTAAACTCTACAAATTAAGGTACAATTTTTAACTTCGCAAATCTCCATAAGAGTTTCACTAAATTTAAAAACTTACATTGCAAATGACGTACTTATTTTTGACAATTGAGCTCTTGTACTTTTTAGGGTTTAATGGGTGCTAAAATTTGGTCAAGAATCATAACGCTATTTGGACTGCGAAGCAAACATAGGGACTTCAGGGAGTATGCACTGTGCACACTATTATCCGTTCACAAAAAGGGTGAAAAGTGAAATGGACAACTTAATTCTTCAGATAATTCTCATCCTAATGCTGTCATATTAAAGTACAATAAAGAGTAATTAAGCAGCAGGATTTCTGACCCTCCAGAGTTGCATGCGTGCCAACTACGGACAGTCCACCAGGACAGCAATATGTTATGTATATAAAAGGTTCAAGTTTATGGAATAAACCGGTAGAAAAGGGTGACATTTCTGCAACAAACCTTACGAAGGGGCATTTTTCACAGAAGCTCCCAACAAGTGGGTCCCTTTTTTCGCATGCTCTCACTAATCTTTCAGCCGCATCACTTATCAAAAATGTAGTCACACGCTCAATTCTAATTAATTCAGCAAGGTTAATTCAATTTTTATTTCAGTTTTGAAATATCTTTGTGACTAGTTACAATAAACAATATTGGTAAATAAAAACCATTATCACAAACTCTGGAACAACAAATCAAAATTACTCTTTCCCAGTTTGCATCTAATGCATTTTCAAGTATGAATTTGCTATTTGACTATGACGTGTTGAAACTTACTTTGTTCTAAATCTAAGACTGATGACAGTGCGGGTCTTCGGCGTCATTGTCACGTTGACTGTCAGAAAGCTCTGGTTGGTTTGGAATGTCACGCCTGTGGGCGGAGCACAGAAATTTGATGGACACCTGCAACCACACAAGGGAAGTGAGTGAGAAGGATAGACAAAATCTGAGTCATCTTTCTGCCACTTGAGAAAAAACTAGAAATAGCGCGGTTGTGAGGCGGCTTAGGCATTCTGTAATTAGAATTTTCCACCCTAATATTTATTACCAGTAATTTTTGTAGGTAACAAAATTAGTCACAACAGACAAATGGTATTTTGCCTGATTACTTTTGTCTTGTACTGTATGAAGACACAATGATTGTTCAACAGGAACATATAGGCACTGTCATATTGGCTGATGTATATCAACAGTTTACAGAAATTCTAGTCTATAACAATACCAACAACTTTGCACAATTTCACCAAGAGGAGAAGAGAAAAATGCGTGTTTTCTAAGGCCCTTCAATAACTCAATTTTGGAGGCCATTCGGCTCAATTCCCCTCTGAAAACTGTTTGAAAAAGCACACAAATTCCACTCAACAGGTCCAGTAGGTTCAAAAGAGCACCTCAAGTGATTAAAAAATTCCACTTAAGGTTAGAATTAGCTCACACAGACCCTCGGCTTCAAAATGTTTTATCAAATGTGACTGGGATGTAGTTAATGGTGACCAATCGAGAGACAGATTTCCCCTCACACTAACACCAATTCCCCTCTCAGAACGCACAAGAACCTTCCACCTCAGATATGCAAAGTCCCCACACTTCTAAACTCACAAAATGTTGATAATTACGAACAGCCCCACGTGAAAAAAAATCCAAAACAGCGTTACCTTTTTACGCCCACAATTTCAGCTGCCCGACTAAAGTTGAGTGACCTCTGTTGAGTGCCTAATGATATGGACTCCAGACAGACTACAAGATAGGCACTAAGTCTTTCTGTGTTCATCTGAGGAAAATAATAATAATAATAATAATAATAATAATAACAACAACAACAATAATAATTATAACACAGGATGTTTTGAAAAGTATTTCACACAAGCCGAACAATTAAAGTTAACGTTCACTTTCCTTTTGAGGTTTTACGATACCCTTCAGATAACAGTTTTCTGGTTCAGAGTTGTCAATCTCCACTTGTGACCTTTATGTGCTGCACTCAAGTGTACAGGACAACCACAAAACTGAATATCAATTAGCGCTGGTGCAGTAACGCAGTATTCCTCTACACTGAGATTCATCAAGCCCATTACTTTGTTGAAAACTAAAATGGCCAACATGTCGGGTTCATGAGGTACGACAGTCGTTGCTTACGTCTAAAAATCTACCGTCATATACATTATATAAGTGTTACCTTTCACCACAAAGTCATTTCACCAACAATTGAATGACGATGACTTTTTGTGGAAAAGGAAAACATCCACCAGGTAATTGTCGTCATTGCATAGCCAGGGTCAAACTCAAGGTCATACTCAGTCGTGTCAAACTAGCACTTTTCGAGATGTAACAGACTGACAACACACCAACTTTATGCTATGTGCAACCATGAAGTGAGTTGAGAGAGGCATAACAAATAACTGTTAGAACAAATTAACATTGTTTTGGACTTGCAAGATCATAATACACTAGTATGTTAAAACAACCGACAGCATCGTTTGCTTACTCTGGCCAAGTCACGGATGTCACGATATCCACCAATCAATAGTTGTCCATCCAACACAGACGTCACGAGGCCACCGTTTAGGCTCGTCAGATAGTCTACACGTGCCTGCCGTCCATTGATCCAAGCCTGCGTCTGTAGACGATGTTTTAGGCCAAAGATCTCTACTTCATATGTGACGTTAGGTCGAAGTTCATTCTCTAAACCAATGAACAACTGGAAAGCAAAAGCAGACGGAGACTGCATGAAAAGAATCCTACATTGACACAATAACCAGTCGAGATTGGACAAGTCAACATGTTTGCGTACATCGGATTTACCAGCTTTGATTAAAGACACCATGCTGTTGTAGTCAATTACATTGGTATGGCTGCTAAGGTTTTCGGTCGCCAGACAAACTCATCATAATCACAGTGAGAGCGACAACAGTATTTATAAATTTTCATTTTAAAAGTTTTTAAAAGTTTTTAAATACATCATCTTTGAATAGTTTATGATTAAAGTGCACATGATTAGGTTTTTGAATTTTGAAAATCAGACAAGAGATGTGATTTTTGCAGCCTAAAACTTTTGTATAATCTTGCCATACCTTAATGCGTCTCATTAATTCTGCTGGGTGTGCAACACAATTGGGGCAATTACCGAACCACCAGGCAGCAGTAGGATTTTGAGGTACACAAGCCAAGTGTCATCATGCAATTCTTGGCACATGACCAAAAACTCAAACATCATGGTGTAAATTGCATGTCGTGTTTTCGCAACCTAATCTTACTTTTTGCTAATAAACAAACGCATCCAAGTTATTATTTTCACTTGTTAAGCGTGTCACCTTAATTTATTTTATAACAAGAGAATAAAAAGTGAGTACAACTTATTGTTACTCTATTACAATCAGGTGTCTCATGAAACAGTTTTAAAAAAAGCCTTTTCAAACTTGGCCCAAGACTTTGAACACAGCGGAGAGCTTTTCAACCATGGTCCTCCACCATATGTGCATACCATTGTGAGAGGACAATGTACTATTAACTTTTATTTAAGGTTACGACAGCACCTTATCAATAAGTCCGTCTACTTAGCCAGATATCAAAAAATTTAGATTTTAGCACAGTAATTAGTGTATATTTTCTAAAACTAGAAAGCCTGCTCAAGTTCGACTTTTGACCTTTCACCAATCTGCAAAAAATGAGAAGTACAGTGATAACAGTAACACGGCCAAATTTCATTTGAAATAAATGTTCAAGATGAAAACTCAAGAACGCTGTTACAGTTTTCTAAGTTATTGATTTGTTTGACGCAACTTTCGTCCTTTTTCACGAAATTATAAGTCCTATTTTTGATAGCCTCTCGTGCGAAAATGAAACATTTCCTAAAATGGTTTTAGAGAACTGTGCACAAAGCATAGTGTGACTATACGAAAGTTGCACATAAATCCAACAAACCACTTTGATATAGAAAATTCCAAAGTTAGCCAAATTTGGACATTTTTCCAGGATCCAACATAACCTTATCTAGACACCCTCTTCAATGTAAAGCATGTATTTCCTGTAGGAAAGCCAAAGGTCAGAGACAAGCTGGGCTGAATCTCAAAAAGGCCAGGTAGTTACTAGGTAAACAAATCACCTAGTAACTCCAATAAGCATATTCCAATGAGAAAAGTACAGCTTTAATAAAAAGTAATATTCGATAAATTTGAAAGGATTGTCAAAATAAAATGCTACATTTAAATCACGTGTCATGTTGTACTGAATCAACTATAGATAATCCACCTTATCCAACTGCGGAGATTTGAATCGGAAGACTGATTTTGTGAAGGAATGAGGATGCAGCTCAGGAAGATAAGAGAGAACAATGTCATGCAATCATCCCATTGTTGGTGTCAATCACTAGCGGAAGGGGTGCAGGCCTGACAAGGGAAGACATTGAAACCCGTTTGAACACAATAAAGTTGTTTATGAGGCCAAACAAAGTTGGTTGAGACCTGCGCTCCATGACTACATCGTTTCAGTCAAGATTTCGTAAGAAATGTAAACAAGGGTAAGCAAACTTCGCAACGTCATGATTTGCCCAGAGACGAGGAAAAAAATTCCGCATCATTTTTGCTAGCCTCAAGTGGATTTTTAAAAACAAAAAACGCAAAACCCAACTGTGCTCGATTCTCAACAAAACAGAGACCAGAACCAATGATGCTGCTACAAATTGTCTTACACTACACAAGTTCAAACCTGGTCGGGAATATCCTTGTCCTCGGTCAAAGTACTCTGTAGTACAGGGTAGAAAAGGTCATTTAATGAATGTTCATGTTAAATGATTGTTGACCTTTTTTCTGCTTAGGGTCATGTAAGAACATAAAAATTCAGGGCCCAAATTTGGCTACCTCATAACATCATCTTCCAGAAATGGTGATTGTATGTATTTGTGTATGTACGAGAGCATGTTGGAGGGAACAGTTATCTTAACATGAGAAATATTGGGTCTCCATCATGATAATTAGTTAAAAAAACTGGAAAGAAACTGACACCAATGAAACATTAAGTTAACCATACTTTAAAACTTCCATAAGTCCATCATGCGTGTGTTGTTTTAACACTAAACTTGGACAAAATTCTCAGTATCATCATTCTAGTCGTGCACATGGACCTTCATATAAGTCAGGTATCATCTTGCTCAATCCTCTTTTAACTGACTCATGCTAGTGTTTCAGTATACATGCAGTAAATCTTCTATTGGAGCCGAGACATTTATTTTTTCCGAAGTTTATCCATACCCGAGCTTTATTTGAAAGCGGTGTTTTAAGTTATTTCAGTCCTGTGGCAAACCAGCACAGATACCACAACGTCTTGAGTTGTTTTTTTGTTAATGCAGAGTGGAAATATTTTGGACTGTTTTTAAACCTTGCATAGAAAATATCTGTCCTCACCCTGGAAATTTTTTCCACTTTGGCTTTCCATACAACACTACATTTTCTTATCTGGTCAAATTGTTTATTAAATCAGGGCTTGGAATGATCTGAATGACAAAACGAGGAAAATTTTCCAGGTGATGTATCGTTCCACAAACATTAATAGGCTTGTGTGATAGATGTATTTTTTTTTGTAAAATTTAAGTGAAATAAACATTTTTGCATGAATAAAGTCAAAATACCGATAAAAAAGACACAAGAAAAGAAAAAACTGGAAATCAGATAAGGGAAAATTGAAATGAAAAAGAGGAAATCCTCTCAAAAGAGGAAAATTCTAAGCCCTCTAAAATACAAAGAATTGGGCATCTGAAACTGCCTGAGATGCAATGTTCCAAAGTTGGCCAAAATTGGACTTTGTTCAAGGGTCATACAAGAGTAGATTGCGTGCACTATAAAGAAAAACATTAAAAAAGGCTGACAGGCTTATCAGACTTCCCCTACCTGTTCTTGAGATAAATTACACCATTTGACACACATTACATGAGACATTGCCCCAACATGACAACAGGGATATACCAGTCAAATGGTCAAAGATCAGGAAACACACCAGGAAAGTAGTCTACTAGTAATGGTGCTCAGCGATATCCCTAAGGAAGCTGACTCGTGGGTGACCAAGTGATTGGGTGAGTTGATTTGGACAATAGAGAAGTAAAAAATAGTAAGAGAAGCCTTATTTGTACTACAATGAGACAAACATGAGAGATGAGATACGACCCCATAAGCTCTAAAAATTAACTCATGTCAAAGACTATCTCTGGGTCAATAGGGTGGGGAACAATTTGCATTTATCCGACATAAAACTCTCGTGTGGCTACACAGAAGCGACTTTCACTCGACATAATTTCAAATTCCGATATGCAAGACATGAGGAGTAAACATATCACAATTTCTTTCATTCCGTCTGTGGCACAGACGTCATTTGAGGATTCTACTTCCCAACAGTCAGCATTCAGGTTACGCAGGCATCTCGAAAAGTGGCCATTAATGGCCATATATCAGAAAATGCTGTAAGGGATTGTTTCCAAAATTCTCGACTTTTGGATGAGGAACTATAAAAAATAGAACTTTTATAATTTTTATGGAAAAATTCAAAATGAAAACTTAGAAAACTGCAATGAGATTTTATCTAGTACTGTAACAATAATATCATAAATCTTATTGATACGGTTGTTTGGCTACGGATGTAACTTTATTTTTTGCTAAATTTTACTTAAAAAACATGGTCATGTGATCATATTAACATCAAATCGGGATGTCGTCAAAAATCAAATTCAACAGGCTTTCTACTTTCAGAAAATATAGATTTGAAATCTAAAGTTTTGAAAAGATTAGCTCGATACACTGACAAGTCAATAAGGTTCTGCACAATCTGTAAAGTAATGATAAAAGCTGCAGGATGAAAACCAAAAAACGCATTAGACTTTATATTTTCATAAAATCTGTCTCATAATATTTCTTACCCCCTGATAGAACTCTATCTCCACAAGCACAAAAACATCAAAACCATCTGCGACTCAAGAAATGAGTTCGTTGGGGCATGGCCAACCCTAAAGTTGTGAATTCCAAAAAGCGCAATGCCTGGCTTGAATATTTCTTAGCATTTATCTAGTTGAGACATCTGTTAATGTAAAATCACACAAACTTTGGACAAAAGTAATTGCCAAAATTTCCCTTTTGGCATTTTCAAGAGCCTCTCCCATTGTTGTGAATGCCCGTGATTTTCGAAAATAGTGTCTGTTGACAGCTAATAGTACATCACTTGAATATGGCAGAGCAATACTTTGGTACTTCAGTGTCATTTGAGAAAAAACAAAAACATGAAATTTCACCTAGTATCCACTACATTATGACCTAAATTGGGGAGATAATCTTTAGTATAACGGAATGGCATACCAGATTATACGCTCATCAAATGTTATCAGACAGAAGTATGATTTTAAACGCCCAACTTCAACTGGCCATAGGGTAAGAAATCACTCACTGTTCAAAAAACATGTCAAAACATTAACGAACAGTAAGAAAAGAAATGAAATATCCTATTTAGTTTATGTACAATTTAAAATCTTTGCTTATAGGTCAGTGTAACACTTTTACGATAGTTTATCATAGTGTGAAGTACATTGAGAAATCCAACACTTTGGACTTGACGAGTAAAACAATAAATAAGGAGTCCTTCACAGCACATCGGTCATAAAAAACAAGAGAAATGCCAACCGAGATAAAAAGCATTTTCAATTTTAAAGGGAGTTTGACACAGTTTGCCAAAAGATATAGTCTCTATTTAACCTCATTTACAAAATCATAAAGAATGTAAAATGATTTTTTTTTCAAATCAGGGATTGTTAAATTTGAAAAATATTGATTTCACCTCAAGTTTTTTGGCATTTGATGATAGCGTATGATAACACATTTCACAGCAACACTTGTATTAAATTGGAGTTGGCTTTTCAGACTGATTTAAATTTCACAATTTTGCCCGAGGTGCCCAGCTATCTTAAAGGAGAATGCCACCCGATTTAATTAGTCTTTTTCGCCGTCTTAATCGGTCTANTAGTGTCTGTTGACAGCTTTAGTACATCACTTGAATATGGCAGAGCAATACTTTGGTACTTCAGTGTCATTTTAGAAAAAAAACAAAAACATGAAATTTCACCTAGTATCCGCTACATTATGACCTAAATTGGGGAGATAATCTTTAGTATAACGGAATGGCATACCAGATTATACGCTCATCAAATGTTATCAGACAGAAGTATGATTTTAAACGCCCAACTTCAACTGACCATAGGGTAAGAAATCACTCACTGTTCAAAAAACATGTTAAAACATTAACGAATAGTAAGAAAAGAAATGAAATATCCTATTTAGTTTATGTACAATTTAAAATCTTTGCTTATACCGGTAGGTCAGTGTAACACTTTTACGATAGTTTATCATAGTGTGAAGTACATTGAGAAATCTAACACTTTGGACTTGACGAGTAAAATAAATAAGGAGTCCTTCACAGCACAAGGGTCATAAAAAACAAGAGAAATGCCAACCGAGATAAAAAGCACTTTTAATTTTAAAGGGAGTTTGAAACAGTTTGCCAAAAGATATAGTCTCTATTTAACGTCATTTACAAAATTATAAAGAATGTAAAATGATTTTTTTTTTCAAATCAGGGATTGTTAAATTTGAAAAATATTGATTTCACCTCAAGTTTTTTGGCATTTGATGATAGCGTATGATAACACATTTCACAGCAACACTTGTATTAAATTGGAGTTGGCTTTTCAGAGACTGATTTAAATTTCACAATTTTGCCTGAGGTGCCCAGCTATCTTAAGACAATCATGCAAAACGGAAAAGCTTATTCAGAATCCACTTTGGCAGAAAAGTGGAATTTTGCCTTGTCATATGTCTCAAGAAAAATAAAAAAAATTCTTCTTTGTTTACTAGACCTATGCATAGCACAATTGTAAAAAAATATAGACCCAGATTTTAATTATCAGCATTAAAGTGGCCAGATATTCATCTAATGTTTGACTAGCTGACAATTAATCAAACTAATTGGGTATAAAAAATTAGTGATGATAAATCGCCAGTGAAATGCTGATAACAAGACCAATAGTGCTTGGCAATTAATGATTTGTTTCACATGTTGAAAAGCAGTTAACAATGCTCGGTTATCATTCTTTTCCATTTTATAACCGTTATTTTATTTCAGGTTTATTAAAATAGGTAACCAATCAGAACTCAAGATCCTACAATGCTCAACATGGATACACGTCTTCAACTGGCGACACTACTTTGTATTATATGGATATCTCAAGTAACATTCGGCAATACAATTTCAGCCCAGACCACTAATGTCATATCTAATGAGACGAAAGTCGCCAGTTCAGTTGCACCAAGTACTTCAACAACGACCCAAGGAAGCACATCAACTCATGTCACTAGCGATCTTGGAAGAGTAACAACCAGACAAGAAACAACAGCAGCAACAGAAACAATGACAACAACAATGAAAGCATGCCAGGAAAACAACGGTTGGATGTATTCCACTATTGCACTGGGGATTTGCTTCGGTCTCCTGGCGATAATGTTTACAATCGTTGTTATAGTGTTTCTGGTGCGGGCGTCAGGGGACACGTGCTCGTGCGGGTATTTGGGTTCGTGTACTGAGAAATGCTGCAGGTCGCTTTCCACCCGCCTTCTGCGACCTTCGAGGAATTCTGAGAGCACAGCGGTAATGTTAAGTAGGCAAAGCATTCAAGATGAGACTTTGTCACAGATGGGTGACACTTGCATAACCAATGATGAAATTGTAACTGTGACGAAGGCAGACACACAGAATGCCAAGAAAGAAAAGATAAAAGGTGATGTCCAGTGGGTTACACGATATGGGAAGACAAATCGAAAAACTCAAAATCCTCCGCGAAGCAGTGATGGGACCAAAAGCCAAACAGTTAATAACATTACCCGAGAACAGACTTATACCTATGGCAACACTAAAGAAATGCGTAACTCTGGCAACAGTATTGAAGAGACGCGTAACTATGGCAACACTTTTGAAGACACGCATAACTATGGTAACACTACTGAAGAGACAGATAAGCATTGCAGCACTCATGGAGGGACTTATAACTATACTAACACAACTGCTGACAAGGATAAAGAGGGTGACAATAATGGTGATGACGATGATGATGATGATGAAGAAAACATTTACGAATTGCCAGGCCAAGAGAAGGCACTGCAAGTAGATGGTACCCTGGATTACAGGAACAGCACGTCAGCACGCAACTCAAAGGATGAAGATGAGGATGACTACATGAACAGCACGTCAGCACGCAACTCAAAGGATGAAGAAGAGGATGACGACTCTACAAACCAGATGTACTGTCCAATGTCTACCAGCGAGGACCACCACGATGTCAACGTCCATCTTGGAGAACATGAAAGTGATGATTCAGAGCAAATCTATGTCAATTATTGATGAGTGCAATTTTTCCACTACCTCCTCCAATATATGAATATGTAAATAGGTGTGGCTCAGTGGACTAGATTTGTCTGCATCAATTAGCAGGTCCCAGGTTTGAGTGTCAGTCGGGGGGGGTCGGGGACAGAAATCTTTTCAGAATTATGCTCATTAGGTCACGTGATGAGGCCAACAGGTTGTGTGCAGACCATATTAAAAAATTTCGCAATATTCGGTTGCCAAAATTTTCAAGCTATGTTAAACTTTAGTCAGGGTTGTGAGGGACCCTTATATTTGTTGGCTGTAAACTTATTATCGCAGGTTTAAGGGATAACCTGGCACTATTTCAATAGTCTCAAAGCAGGCGTGAGGAACACTATGTTAACAGCAGTGCCCAGATTATCAGTAGACACTGCTAATCTAGGTGCTCTCTTGTAATATGAATGTGTCAAAAATGTGTCGTATTTTTGTTAGTTTGTTAAGAGCATGCAAAACTTTGACAACAAACTTTGCTAGTCGTGATGAGACTACCTGCAGTAACTGTTACAGTCCATTTAATTACCTCAAAAGGCTTCTAGAACTGACCAGACACGTTTGTACTGTAGACTAGCCACGCGGACCCCAAGACTAAAATGAAGTAGAACGTAAACACTGCAGTTAGCAAGTCAGTCTTTCGGACACCATTTACAGTAGTAATACTTCAACAATTTCTACAACCAATACCCAACTTTGTTAAATATATAATTAAGAATCACCATCTTTGGTTATTTTCTCATAACTAAACCTATCGCAAGCTCCGCACTTTGCAAAATGTCGACAAGCAAACAACAAGTTTTACCCAACAACGTGTTGTTTGTCGGGTAAAATGGCAGCTTGGAAACAAAGGTTTATGTTTGTCAAGAATGCTGCATTCTGATTGGTCAGTTATCTTGTCACTCAAAATCCTGGTGATAGGTCAATTCTGTTTTGATTCTTTTGTAAATTAGACCTCAACTATATATCGTGATATATATAAACAAATACTGTAAGAGTGAAGTAACATAATTACTGTTATTTGGGTCACACTGGCCAACTACAAAGTCTGTACATTCAGTTGATTTGGCACACAGCATCGGGAAAATATGTTTAATTTATTCTGCGCGAAACAAGTGGAGAATTACCATAGTAACAAAACACTGTGTGCAAAACGTATAACGAAAAAATTCTGTAAATGGTCACCTTACCACACAGTGTTTTAATAGGGTAAGGGTTATAAAAGCTACCGCTGTAATATAGTTCAACAGCACTATACAATTTTTGTGTATTAGTGTTAATGTTGTTCTTGTTTTTAATTAATCTAAGTATCTGACATTGTATACGGCAACAAGTTTGATATAGATTCAGTGACATCTCTCATTTTGTGTACAATTACTGCCAATTTTGGGTATTTTTCATTTTCCAAATTCAAGACCGATTCCATTAATTCCTAAAATGTTAAAAAGCTTACAGT
>NMRA01000384.1:88040-99957 GCA_002633005.1 Phoronis australis | reverse complement strand
CGTATTAGGGAATATTCAGAAGTTTGCAATTACCTCAATTACTTGTGAAGACGTCTTCCATTCTAGATAAATCCTTCCGCTGTTAATTCCCATGGCGAAGAAGTATGAACTTCCGCCATCTTGGAACATAAGAATCCCATGATCACTGCAGAAGCGAAATCGTGCTACAAGTCTGTCTTCCAAGCCGTGTAACTCAGAATTCCCGACAGAGTAGCGTATGAAGCCATCGGTGTCAAGGAAGTAAGGAGATTGCCCATAACAAATAAAATTAAGACCTGAAAGTGTAAACAGTTTACTCCTAATTCAGGTAAAATTTATTACTTCTTGGTCTTTTGTTCACAGCATCGTTATGTAATACTCTGTTGATCATGGACTGACCTTTTTCATGACTATCTATCTGACAGCAACAATGACGCAACGTGATTGGCTAATAAGCTTTGCTTTTCACATGAATAAACATAAGCTCATTTTAACTTTACCATCGTAAGTACATCTTATTTTTCAACCACACTTTTATCTCTTGTTTCACTGCTTCTTTTTGGACAACGCGACAACTCTGTTTTACTTCTCTTGCTGACATATCCACTTATTTATTTCAAAACCAGGAAAACGTGCCAAATTTTGTAGTTAAATATTAAGTTAATTCTGTATCATAAATTAAACTTAAAGTTGCATTTTGCCACTGTTTAACTGTCGATTTTAAATTCTTAATTCGTAACTGCCGAATGAGTCGGCAACTCAAGTCATGAGCAATGCGCATGTACGCCATTTTTGATTCAGCAATTTTAGGGTTGGAAAAACCCAATAAACTCTGCAGCATTTTAGTGAGTCGTTGATGGCTAATTGCTCTTGTTGGTAACGAAAATAGAATCCTATCCCTGTAAGGAACATTTTGAGAGCGATTTTGAAGTAATTTTTGTTTCTCAATCAGCTGAACGGGGCAATATGCAGCTTTAAGTTTTATCGAAACAAACAATTAAGATACATTATGAAATTCTTTAGTTTTTACTGAAATCCCTTTAAAATCTACAGATATATGTCAACATTGATTAAAATCTGTGTTTACACAACCACACAAACCTTTACACAATAAGAAATCTGTTTAAATGTAAACAGATAGAGTTGGAGAGGTACTTCAAATTTTGTTGCTTCTAACAGATGGTTTAAGTGTTCAGACTGCATTGACAGGCTGAGTAAATACAGTACAAGCCAAAAGTGTTCAGACAAAATGACCCAGATGTCCCCGTCATGATGGCTAGGTGGAAACCGAATTCATCGTCGGAGTTAAATCTTCCCTCGGGAACAAGAATGAAGGGACAGTTAGCAAGGAGGCTAAGCCATTTTGTAATTAGAATTTTGCCACCCTATTAGTTATCACAAGTCGGTTTTGTTGTATAGCTATCATGACAGGGAAACCTACAGGTATTTTGTCCACTTACTTTTGTACAACACAGTTTAGCACACTGAAGCAATGAATGAGAAACACAAAATGCAGCAGGTTAACACTACAACTTACCTGACTGTATGAATTGTAACTACAACCAGGTGCTTATGGATTTCCACTTATTTTTTACAAAAATAATAATTGTTAAAACTGTTATTTTTTTCATTTTTCAAAGGCTGATTACTGAACTGCACATAATGGAATTTTTTACCAAATGTTGTTTCGTGACATCTATACAATACAAACCATACTAGTAACAGACTAAATCTGTCTTAATCTTTATTTTTGTGGGGAAATTTGACAAAATACAATTTCACTCGTATATTTTGTGCTAATAAGTAAAGAATTACTGAGCACGGAGGCTTGAATTTCCTATAAAATGTGGCATGCATACGTGAATTTATCAAAGTTAAATTTCTCAGAAAAATGATCATGGTATTAAATCGAGCGATACAAACCATAAAAAACAAATTTTAGTTTTCACCATAACCTTCGCCATGCAGTGTACTTGCTTAAAACAGTTCACATTGTTCGAAAGAAATTTTTTCCTGAAAATTTCAATAATTCTAAACATCTGAGTTTCCGACCATTCAGCTATTTTCAGTAGTGGCCTTATATAATGTGCCCGAATTTTGAGAACCAGTTTTCTCCACTGAATAACAGGTGTCAACTGGGTTCTCAAAATGTGGGCACGTTATATCAGACTATTGTCGCTATTTTCATCTCTTACTTATAGAAACTTAGTTTGACGCTACAGTGTACTTAGTTCATTCTTTTTCATTTTCAGCAGTAAATTTGTGGACAGAAATTTGTTTTATTTTTTGGTTCCTTAATAAAAATCCAAAAGTGATGGTTTTAACTATTCCAACTTGTGTTTTGAATCAAAATCAAGAAAGAGACATTTGATAAAACAACAAATTTGAAATTTCATACACAATTTTATCATTTTTATGGACAGACTGGCGAAAAAAAGCATGGTCAGGATGAACGAACACCCACACTTTAAACTTGTGAAGCCAATTTTAAGAAAATGCCCATAAGACCATACATTGTGGTGAGATCTCAACAAGTTAAGATACAAGATGATGGACTTACTTACAGAAAAGGGAGGATAAAATCTTTAAAAAGAATATTTTTTCACATTCAAACATTTCGTTGTTTATGTCGAGGTCTGGAATTAAAGCCCATAACCTGTAACAAAAGAAAACAAATAAATACAAAAAGTTTTTAATGAGACAAAAAAATTTCAATTTTCTTAAGATCCATAATTTGCAAACAAGAATTTTAACTTAAAGCAAACAGAAGGTAAGCAAATGGAATTTTTCTAAAAAGTGACATTTAAAACCGTAATTAACTCAAAATAAAACTTAGTTCAAATTTGTAACAGTGACAGGCATGAGCTTCGTAACTTACTGCTTGGTGAGTCTAGTAATACAAACACGCATCTACCAAAAATGTCAAATGAAATGTTTCTTTATCACAAATACTTAGGTTACTGCAAACAGTGAGAAAAGATAACGTGAAATAGGACTTGTGTAAGCCTCAGACATCAACTTGAATGGGACGCTACCAAACTGTAACTTAAGACTTTATCCAATGACTAGTTGCCGTGGATATTATGCAACTACACCATGCCCCTGGGCAATGCTAATTAGACATCGACTCTTTGAGTTTGTTGGTAGATTGGCCAACAAAATGTAACCTCTTACAAAAATTTAAAACTTGAGAATTATGGAAGGAGATCTCATTTAAAAATGCTGTTGATTTTTTGTATTTTCAATTGAATAATAATAATTATAAATTGTTCAGTTAACTCTTCGTTGGCTGTCCGTGTGCATACATGCTGCTGACAAAACAAAAAAAAACAAAAACAAAAATAAAAAACCTGAAAAGCAAACAAAAAACTCACAAGCAACTCGCGTTGCAAAACAAAATATCAAGATTCACAACACAAAGGCAATATGGGCATCTTTCACTAAATGTAGCTCAGCAGTTCAATTTGTATATTGGGTTCTTCACCCACCATTGTAAAAATTATAAAACAACCTGTCTGTTTTAAGTGAAACTATGCAACTTTTGATTTTGAAATTGGAGGTCACTTTCAACATACTTCTTGAATTTATGGAGAAAAACAATATAATGCAAAGCCATCGCCTTCTTTTGTTATTCTAAACCGTCATTTGTTCACCATCATTTTATACAGATTTGTTGTGACCCTCTTAAATGCAGAGCCGGGCATCCAAACATTCAGTCAAGAGACAATTGCAATATTGCCTTACAGTAGGCAAGTGCCGATTTATACAATTCTATGAGACACCCTGAGGTCATGTGTTCCAACAAATTAATAAATAATTGTCTTAACAAAAACCAAATACAGTAACATCTCACTAGTTTAGCCAAAATAGTAATAGTCAAAACTGCCACTATTTTGATTTTTGAGCGATTCTGAACATTGTTGTGAATTCCCACAATTTTTCATATTTTCTGTTCCGAGAAAAGCTAAAGCAAGGCATCATTCTGGTAAAGGTACTTACCATACCCTGTCCAGATTAGCTAAGCAAAGTCAAACTCTAGTTTTTGACTCCCTGATGCAGCATAAGGATTACGGGTGTAATATGAACCATAGTGGCGTAAATCTAGTAGCCTGGAAATTTGAGGAAATCGGTGAGCAGAATGCTGTCACTGGCGAGTAATCACCTTTACTAGTAGTGGTAGCAACTTATTTTAAGTTTTCAAGTGCTACATTTGACAGTTCTGTCCCTGAACAGATTAATTTAAAGAATTACAAATAGGCCTACGTTCTTACCGTAGTGTGGTAAACCATAGATTATGTACTATAGTCTATGGGTAAACAAACTGGACAGCACTCTGCAGCTTCGGGCTAAACCAAGGGCGTACCATGTGAGAGCGAGATCGATCAATCTGACGGGAAATTCATAGCACATTTAATCACAGTTCTTTTAAAAACTTAAAGATAATACTTACGACCGCACCCAGAAAATTCAAAATCTAAACCCAGTTGGAATGAAGTAGACGATGGTTTGAACTGTTGTGATAGATTACGACGCGGTCATTTTTAAAGGTTCAGTTATTATCTTCAATATTAAAGAGTACAAGTGCGCGACACGCGAATCAGTTACGACGATGAGAAAAACAGAGTATTTCTTTATCAATGCCCATGGGCATTTTGGTGTGGTCAACACATTGCAATTGCATTTTTATGCACATAATGTACCGTTTTTTTTTTGTAGATAAGTCCATGGGGCGTTTATTCAGAAAATTTCTTCTTAAAAGCCCACAAGGGTCAACATTTAGTCACAAGTTCATTTTAGAGCATTTATCATTTTTAAAAACGAAAAAAATGCTGGCGAATTATGCATTTATCAACATAAATTTTACGAACTCGTTTTTAAGTAAAAAAAATGTCAAAGACAGGAAACTTATGACTTTCCGTGTATTTTGTGTTACTAAAACCTCCGAAATTTTTCATTTTCCTAATACTCGCCCATGGGCTTATCTACAGAACATCACGGTAGCACTTGGTGAATATAATGCACGATGGTGTTGGCTTCCGTTGCAAATGAACCCTGACAATATTTTACTTTGTGAAAGTGCACAGTACTCGATGTTGAGCTCCGTTTATGTAAACGTAGCACCAGCTTTTACACGCTTAAGTAAACATGCACCATACCCAAAACTGCACCCGGCCGGGAGTAATTGTAAATCTACACAGCGTTCGTATGGGGAGAAAGAAAAGCAGTATTTGCGCTCGGTACTCTTTCTCAGCAAAGCCGACACAAGAAGGGTTTGTTCAGTGGAAAAGAGAAGACTATTCTAAAACAATTGTCCTGAATCTGTATCTCTGAGGTTCGGGTATCCAGGTCCCCACTTTGGAACTATCTCTCAAGCGGCAAGTATGGACAGTCAAAAAGATCAATGGACTGATGACACTGCGCATCTAATGGAAATTTCGATGACCAAGGGTGATTTCATTGAAAATTTTCGAATGACAGAAGACCAAGCAAAAACTGTACTCATTTTGCAGAGTATTGCTTGAACTTACTTCATAATACACCCCCCGAATGTAGCGTATTTTTGTAAATGGCAGAAGACACCGTATGTATATATATACTCTAGTGTAAATATACACTCTGGTGTAAACGCCATCATCGTTTGTCTCGCTAAGGTTCTAAAAAATTTTGTTTTCATGGGTCTTTAATTAAAATTAAGATGATGCTCCCCACACACAGCCGACCGTAAGTGCAATACTTAACAGTTTTATTTGCAAAGTGACATTTTTTCACATTTGTCAAGAATGAAAAGTTATTTCATCAAAACTTGAGCACCTACCATGAAAATTGGAAAAGCGGAACATTTTCCCTGCAAAATCGCACACCCAGCTCAGTGAGAGCAGTCAAAGTAGCCCACAGCGCATGTGTCGCGAACAACATACATGTAGCCCTACACTTCAAGAACGGCAGATAAAGAGCGAGAGAAAAAAATCAGAACTTTTACTGAAAAGGTCAATATCCCGTACTTTCTGTCAAAGAAAAGGGTTGACTTAGGCCACTTAAAATTTTCCTCAAATTATTTCTTGCTCAGATTAGAAATGATTTTAGAAACCGAGAACAGCTAGCGGTTTTTTATTGCCGAAACGGCAGGCTCATGAAGTTATCGGCGGGTTAGTTTCCGCCTTCGAACTTTCTCGAAGCAGTATGGCCATCGGTGCAATTCTATAGGCTTTTTATTGTAGAGCAAATGCGCGATTAAGAAAAGTCGTTTTTGGCGCTTGAGCATGGTTTGTAAAGCGGCTTGAAACGAAAAAATACCAGACGTCTTCAGTTGATCACATTTATTCACGCTTTAAATTTTAAAGTTGCCTAAAAATTAAACGTGTACTTGTATAGTGTTCGTTTTCGGCCATAACATGAGGATAAAATTGACGATCAAGGTTTTAAAAAAAATCCTGTAATTCTCCCACCATGGGTTTTGCATGTTGTGTGTATTCATTCTTTTGAAAATACAGCTCAGTGGAAGTTTTGAAACGTCAAGTACTCGTAATAAAGATGTAATTTCATAAATCCTTGATCGTCAATTTTATCATCGTACTTGAATAACCGTCTATTAATGAGATAGGAATCCTTCGGCGACATATCATCAAAAAGTATACAAAAAAAATCTTACTAAATCGCTAATTGACGAGCTTTACAAACCGTAAGTAATGGCCTGTTTCGGTTTTAAACGACGAGTTTATCACCTGAAATGGGACAGTCAGTTTAGTGACCTTTCCAGTCTCAACGATGCTCGCTTTTTACTCTTTCCAGGAATGATAAAAAACGGATGCACGAACTACGACACAGTAACCGTGGAATTATTTTGTAAACCACATCGCTTCAAAGTGTGACACGACGCAAACATGTGGGCGTCCTAAAAATCAACAACGTAGAAAATAAATCTGAAAATAAATAAGGCGATCCAGATCCTTCCAAGGATACTATTGTTTCACGAAATATAGAATATAAATAGGTAAACAAAACAACAAGAATGGATCAACTAAAATTTTCGGATATAATAACGTCCTTTGTGAATAGAAACAGAAATAAAGTTTGATTTTACTTTATTTCTGTTTCTGTTCACAAAGGACGTTATTATATCCGAAAATTTCAGTTGATTCATTCTTGTTGTTTTATTTACCTATTCATATTCTAAAAATCAACAAAAATGTAAAAAAATCGCTAAGTGATTGAAAGGATAACACATTGATACAGATTACCTTGTCATCAATGTCACTCTACACGCTCGTTCGATACAAATATTCGTCAGTTTCCGTCCGACGTTAACATGGACACATAGAGGGGCATGAACTATTTTCAACATCTCTCGTGACGTTTTTTTTATTTCCCGGTCGTGAGGGACCGTCCGGAGTGGTAGGCATGCAACTCTGCCGGGACGGTCAAAACCGCAAGTCCTTCCCCTCAAATACTCTTTATTGTACTTTAATCTGGCAGCTGATAAGAGAAGTCTGAAAATCTTTAAAGATGTTTTGATTTCACTTTCCACCCTTTTTGTGGACGGAAACAGAGGCAATGATAATAGTGTTTCCAGCGTATATTGCCTGAAGCCCCTGAGTTCGCTTCACATTCAAAATGGTGTCACGTGACATCAAAACAATGTGTAAGCGGCAGTAAACCCACTTTCCATCTCGAAAATCCTTTCATTTAAACCAATTACCGATCTAAAAATGATCTCAAATTGTTTCTTATGAAATTATAGAGGTGATTTCAGAATTTAGAACTGCCAAGTTCGTTTAATTGTTCACCAGTCTATAAGTTGGGTTGTCCCGGCATGTACAAGACTGTGATCAAGTGGGGATGGTGTAGAGGAGTAGCAAACCGGCAGTTGTTTACAAACATTTGAAGTCATTTGTCATCTCTATCAGGAAGAAATTGAAACCAATTTTATCAGTAGTTGCAATTAAGTGCTGCAATACCTGGTCGGAACGCGGATTCAAATTTACAGCCTCTTTACTGGAAGATGGTCAATAAAATTGAGCTTCAGCTATTTTCACCAATAGAAACCCCAAAAGAGTCACCATTGGCGCTATAATTTTTGTTCCCTGCTCATCATATGGGCGCATTTTACCTTTTCTGTTGCGTAGTTTGCAACCCCGATTAGACACGATTCAAGTGGCAAAAATGCACCCTCCCAAGAAAAATTCATGGCACACAAGCACCTGGTACATACAGCATAACTCCCATACAGGACAAATACAACTGGATGAGAGAATTTATCCAAGCAACTCGAAATGAGACTTAATTGAAGGGTTAGAGCATGTACTACTTTAGTAAAAACACAGAAAGTGTACAACTTATACCAGGTTCTGAGCCACAATTGATTATAAAGACAGGGGCATTTTTGAGGATTCTTGCGCATACCAGAGAGGAAAACACAGCACATCTACTAACTGACAACTGAATTTATTGTTATTACAACTTAAAAGTACATCATCATTTTCACAAAAGAACAAAACAAACTGCAAAGGCTCATCAATAGAAAGAAATATAATTTCTCCTAACATAAAATGAGGGTTGACAGGACTTACAAGTTATGTTTACAATTAAATTACACCCCAACCACTCATTCCCTGTAAACACCTCATTACCACACCCTTTGTGTTTCCTATGCAATAAACCTAGCCTGGTGGAAATAATTACAGGGACCCTACTTCTAACAAAGAGTTACATGTTCAGTTAACTCCAACATGTCTTGACCAATAGGCTTGCCTTCATTGCTACCTCATTAGAGTTTAATAAGCACCTTGCCTAGCCTAGTCTTGATGTAGCAAGGTCAGTAAACACTACTCTCATAGTGGCTTTATGGCCACAAGTAGACAGCAACCTTGATGAAATAATGAATTCCAGGAGAGCCAAGCTACCGGGAAATATGTTATAAGAAGCAAGTTTTTGCACAAAACTCAAAAGAAGGTCAACCATGCAATACACCCCATGGAACGTGTTTGGACAATCTCTCAAATTTAGAGCTTTGAACTGGAAATTAAAATGGAATTCCTTTGATTATGAAAAACAGTATTCTGCAGATCTCCCCTTTCACATTTTCTTAAAAGTAATTTTTACTGGTGACTTACGCTTCCATAATTTTTGACACTGTGTTCTTCCTTGGCGCAATAAAAACACAAAATTGTGAAAACATATGCACTCTAAAAACTATTAGAATAGTAGTTTTTAGCGATTACTTCTTTTTGGATGGCTAGAGCGACCTCTTCAGGCTTCAGTTGGTGAAAATCTGTCTAACACCAGGCTCTTTAGTTGTCTAGCTACATATAATCGAATGTGAAAATGAAAACATAGACACCTGAATGAAGTGTACATAAATAGTGCTTGTAATCTGAACATATGTGGTCCTCATATAAACTATGTACCAAGGCAAACAATGGCCTCCGAACTTATAGCCAGGAATGAATTATATCTTCCCTACCACGCAACACAACTCCGATAATGTGATCCAGAATATATCAAATTCCATAAGAGTAAAATAGCAATGGCATATGACTAAATAAACATTTCTAAGCTACAATTTCAACATCATTGATTAAGCGAGATTTAGCAAAGAACAGACCCACAAACATGTGACGGGTGACAAAGAACAGACCCACAAACATGTGACGGGTTACAAAGAACAGAGCCACAAACATGTGACTGGTGACAAAGAACAGACCCACAAACATGCGACTGGTGACAGATAAAAACAAGAAGAATTAAAAGCATTCAGCTGCTCCATACCTTAGTTTTAAGAATACGCAGCTGACTAAAGTTTCACAGCACGTGGTGGAGGTACCTTTTATTTCCACCCAAGTAAAACCCAGTGGTGCATTCCGCTGACCAGATTATCTCGCCAAAAAGCAAAATCACGCAAGACAAAGACCAGCTTTTCGCGAATGAGATCGAGACCTTAACAGCATACCCTAACAAAATGGCTATCAGTGAAGTGATTGGTTGGTGAGGATGAAATGTTGAATTATGGGATAGAATTCATAATTATGGGATAGACTTCATGCATTATGGGATAGACTTCATGAATTATGGGATAGACTTCATGAATAATGGGATAAACTTCATGAATTATGGGAAAAAAATTACCGTTTCCATTCCATTTCTCACCGCAGATGCATGCCCGTCTCGGGTCAACTGAACACAGCTCTGATAGGTACTTACAAACAGCGGATGCATACGGTACGTCTAACTAAACCTTCTCCACGATTTTGTAAAGGATAGAATATCAAATAAGTCTAACACCAACAGAAGAGAGCACGAGAGCCTGTTGTACAAGATCACAATGGAATGAACTGTTAGTGTCAGTGGCCAAAGAATTACACACTGAATGGAAGTTGAAAAATCCCCTTCCAGTAATTATTTTTCCCCATGATGGCAGCTCTTAAATGTAACAATGGCAGATTAAATTGATGTATTCTTCTAAAGATATGACCTATGATTACCACATATATGTGTAAAACCTTGCCAAATTAAGACAAAATGTGTCCGACAAGTGAAATTTTTTCATCTAAGATAAACAGCACCAAATAAATGCTTCATTATCGACATTAGCACCTTAAATGCCATCAGGTGATGTTTGGAAAACTTATGGACGTTCACAGCAACGTTCGAAGCATTTAAAATGAATAAAGATAAATGTGCAATTCGTATTGTTCTAAGTTAGTGTGATTTCTAGGTAACAGAGCGACAAGTGAAGAAAGAGAGTATGTCATGCTGATTTCTGTGTTCAACTGGTGGGCTCGATGGCTCAGTGGACTAGAGCGTCTACATAGATCACAGAAGGTCCCGCGTTTAAGCCGCGGTTGGTACAACAGTCTTTTCAGACTCATAACTACTGAGTCATGTGACGAGACCAAACGACTCTAAAGGGTATCTACTCTCGGCACGATAATACATACTTGCTGCTCAGAACAGGACCGTATGTTTACGATAAACTTGAATTCAGAGAACTGCACACCGAGACCATGATTGCAATCAACTCTACGCATCATGGCTAAGACTAGACTACCTTACTTCTACCAACATGTGGCAGATACTGGGTTAGAGAGTATAGTGTTGAGCAGACGTCATGAAAGACATAAGCTAATACAAATTATTGATAGATTACCGAGTTACACAAAATGTAGGTGGAGACAGCACTTTAAATGCTAGAAGAGCAAAAATGTTATAAAAATATTTCTTTAATTAATTAAAACTCTTGATTTTAATACCTTATCTCATTTTCTTGTTTCATATACCGGTGGTTCTCTCTTCAAATCACAATTCACAGAATGTTACAAAGCTGTCACAAAAATATCAACAGGGTTTCAATACACGTCAAAATAATCATCTTTTTCTCATTGGTCGATATTCCTGCCAGCATTAACGACATCAGCCATACAAAAACGACAATCCTTTTTCCCCACCAGCCAGCCTCAATGGCAATGTTCGTTTACATCAACAACGATCGACTTCTTCCAGCCAAATATAAAGTATCCGATGCCGGCACCTATGACGACTGCCAGACACAGATAGACGTTATACGTCATGAAAACCAGCATGAGTAAGTAACTGACGAACACCTGGACCATGTGAAGGAAAGTCTGCAGGAAATGGCCGCCACTGCACATGCGCGCTCTGAAAAAAAAGGCAGGTTGTTGCATAGCAATAAACACAAGAGCAACGCGGAGCGTTGAAATGCGCCCACAATTGCACCGCATACGGTATCCTTCTAGGGTTGTTTATTGGTACCATAAAGTGGCCAGTAGAGGGCATACTTTGCAAAATGGAAAGGCATGGTCATTGTCTCCTCAATAGGCTAGGGGCAAAATGTGAGTAATCTTCATAATACAAGCACATCCTATACACCAGTTGCTTAAAGCACCACAGAAACATAGAATTAAAAACAAATTTACCAACATAC
>NMRA01000384.1:43819-87497 GCA_002633005.1 Phoronis australis | reverse complement strand
CGGACGGACGGACAGAGATGACGGCATAATGCGTCCACATATAAATATGTGGGCGCATAAAAATCAATAACTGACATAATGAAAATAGTAATGCCGCAATTTCTGTCCGACTACACGAATATACTAAACTTGCTATAACATATTCAAAATGTCAGAAAATGATTAAACCAATTGACTATGATTATTTTGGAGCAGCTATAAGACAAGTATTCAACAAATTGTCATAATGACCGTCCGATAATGTGAATACGTTAAATCTGCTATAATTTATTCATAACGACAGAAGACGGGTAAGACATCGTCATTATGTTGAAGTGGCTACAACACCTTCATAATGTCATAATCAATGTTCAACAATATGAATATGCACAAGGTTGTCATCTAAATAAGAAGCACTTCAAGACAAATTCTATAATTATTGTCTAAATAAAAAAACTAGTTGTTTTGTGACGGTAGGAGGATTCATAGCAAAACTGATTAGCTGCTGCCAAGTTTTAAGCAATAAGAAGACCAACTAATCACAATACCACAATACACTTGTGGGCCATCGAACCCCTTACATGTTAAAGCGAGTTCATTTCTACAACATTTTACATAATCTCATTTTTGTGAATTCCATTATGCACACTTGCTTTTGCGACATGCATTGCTGTTACGATCTTGTATGCAAGTCAAGTGAACAATGTAAATTACTGAATTTTTTTCTTAAGGACTTGAAAATTACAGCAAAATGTCACCAATTTAAGACACAATACAGCAAATGAGTGAACTTTTATTAATTCATTTTTACGTAAAAGACAAATACCACCAAATAAATTGCTTTTCTATATAATTTAGAGATTTATACCTCTGACAATGATTCTGAAAAATTGTGGGTATTCACTACTATGTCAGAAGATTTTGAAAAGGAAATCAATTTTGGCAATTAGTTTTGTCACAAATTGGTGAAGTTTTTACTGGGACAGCAGCTCCATCTGGCATCTTCTACACAGTAACCTGCATGTATCCAGAAGATTCCGTCAAGAGGAGCCATCTGCCCCAACGAGGATTTGACATTTGCGCGGCCCACAATGTACATACTACTTGCAGCTTAACGCTTCCTGTGAAGAGGTGTACGCAGGTAGGCTCCCATTTTAATGGGGTTGAAAAATTGAGACAGGTGCTGCAGTGAGATTTTTGCATCTGAATAAGTCTTCTTGACTAAATGTGCAGCTAAAGACAGTCATGGATTCTGATTAAATTTTGTAAACAACTGATTGTTAATAGTCATCATTTTCAAAAGTCAAAAAAATATTTGATTAGCAGACGTTTGTGGCCCATGTATGCTGTTTCATAGAAATCTTGAGACAAAAATGTTTTTAGGAATTCATCTACAAGGAGAGAAAAACAGGTTTTGAGAGTACTGCAGCCAAATGACGAAAGATAGTTCTGACGGAGAGGATTCTATACGCACGATTTGAAAATGATGATAATGACAAGCCTAAGAACCTATAGCATACTGGCTCTAGTCTCAACCTTGTCACGTGGTATTATTGAGAACCACGTGCGAGGCAGCTACAACACGAACCTCGCAGTATGATGAGTCTCGGTGACCATAACTTCCTGTGAGTATGAGGTGCTGAGCGTATGCGACTGGTGACGCACGTTGAGTACCTGTCGCCGTAGTAACTGCTCACGGAACACCTTTAGACCTTCATACAGTGCTGCCACAATGATAAGGATGATGCAGGCTACAGCCATTTCTGCAAATAATGAAAAACTATAATGGTAAAATGTCAAAAATTTTGGACAAAATTGATATTTTTCATTTTAAATACTAACATTGGTGTGAATGGCCACAATTTCTAAAACATTGTATGACAGTAGCTATGATATGGAACTTAGAAATGATTAAGTACTGACTTCATCACTTGTCTGCCAAATTGTGTCTTAATTTTGCTGTAGTGTACAAAATGTCAACACAAAGGTTGATTATTTCTGACAACTGTGTAGCATGGGCGTGAATAAGGAAATTTTTCTGAATCCCCAGCGAGCATATCAGGCGAAAATTGTGTAGTTAAACTAATACTTGAAGGGCTGTAATTCGTTGCAACCTCAATTTGAACGATCTACCTGCCAACAAACACCTTTTGGTGAACTTTTCAGTATTTGGAAAAATGTACAATAGGAGCCCAAGCTGTTGGAAAAGGCCTACTTTTGAGTAAATACTTTTTCTCAAAATAAAAATGAATTATACTTGAGACGATAAACCCATGCCACTTATCAAAAAAAAAACTTTTGACTTAGGCCACCTACGGTCCAATTAGTCTCATGATGTTCCTTTAGAAACCACTTCTCTGCTTGAGAAAGTTGAGGGTGCACCTCCAAAACAGACTGACTCAAAAACGGGAACGACAGATGAGAAATGGAGAGGATGGGCGATTTCTTAATTTTTTCACCAAAACGATCCTCCAGTTACTATATTTGCCTTGTTACCACAATATGACAGTGATTTATCGGATAATGTTAATTGCGAGCTTAATGATACCGACCGTCAATGTCCTGTCGCGCATAAAATGCGCAAATAACACCCACTGTGCTGTAACAGTGCTACAATTGCACAAAAAGACAGAAAATTAAACTTCACATAAAACATAATTCAGTGCCTGAAAATGTATGGTTCGACCAAAATTCAACACAGTTACTGCGGAGTTGCTGACAATGCCCACTTCAGAGCAACTTTCAATGGTTTGGCAATAAACACAACTGCGCTACTTTCCCTGCCCTGTCCTTCCCATGACAACCAGAAACTTCCCATTTCTCCTACGTCCTTCCTACTTTTGTGGCTCCTCATTCCCTTATAAAAAGATCCGTCCACCTCTGATCAGCATGAGCACAAGATGACCTTTCTGCTCATGCCATACCCTGCTGGAAGTAATGACCTACCCACAATGCATTGCTACACCCATACATTACAACAAGCAATGATTGGATACGGATTAGTAATTAGTTGGACCATTTTTTGCCACAAAATGTGTTTTCAGAAACATTAAAAAATGTTCAACATCATGTTTCACGAAGAGGTGATATTAATTTTATATTTGGCAAATTAATCACAAAATTTAAATAAGGGGTTCCTAGGCAAACGTCACTCAAAAGATGGTGACAATGTGGTTATGTCGAAACATATTAAACAATGTACATTTTTTAAACCTGATGTGTGTTCCGTAGATGCATATCCTAGCGAAAGTTCTAGCGAATATGCAACATCAAGCAATAATTTGCGGGATGTCGCCATGTATTACAATCAAAGCACGTGACCACACAAGCTTCTTTCACAAGATTCTTGTGCTTACAGAGCACAGCTCTGCATGTGTGGACTTCTGAATATTGAGTTTCGAAATGTCAACCTGCTTCTTCCCAAGATAAGGGATTACAAACACGGAGTATTGACCAAATGATAACTAAGTTTGAGAGAAATAAATACAGTCGCAGTACAGTAGTACAAAATATCGACACCTTCAGACTTTGAACAAGTGAAAGCTGCACAGTACAAACAATGAACTCAAAAGTAGGCGACTGCTGACAACATAAAATTTCACTTTCCTGAAGTGATGTGTCTCAAACAGATGAATTTTTACAGCAATCGTTTCAACATGAATTCACTAAGTAAGAATATTCAGACATATATTTTGAATTTTGATAAAAATATTCTGAAATTACTGTCAAAAGTTGGTCTGTAATTATAATGGGACATTTTCGCTATAATAATCCTGCCCAAAAAAAGTTGGCTTATTCAAAACAGAATTTGCCTTAAACTTTTACACAACACGACAGGAAATGCTTTGCGTCTCCAAACAGACTACAGCAGCTGGATATTGTCAAGTAGAAAATAGCATCAACATGTCACCAATTTTGACAAGGTTGATTAACAGTTCAAGAACTAGGCTGGTTCAAACCATCACAGGATGTTTCTAAATTTCTTTTGAGGATAGAAATCAATTTTGATCTTAACAGGGAAAAAGTTGAGGCCAGTTTATACGTTAATTGGCTAACTTCATGATTTTCATGTTTTGACCGCAGCATGTAGGAAACGGCGCTTTAAACTTACGCCATGGCTCCTTCACCACAACGCCTTTGAATAGCACTGTATCACCAAGCATTGTGTGGAAATACATCTGAAAGATAGAGCACAAGGTGACCTTTAAGACACATAATTTCTTGAATACTTATGTTGGATCACGTTGCTCAAGTGTCAATGTACACAAAGTCATACTTGACATCTACATCGACATTTAAGCAAGACAACCCATGATTTTGGAAGATCAAAAATATGCAAGATCAAACCGAGGAAAAAATTTGACACGGTTCAACTGATGGACGATTACATTGACAAGTCACCATCAGTTCGATTTCTCTCCACCAGGTGTCATCCTGGAAGAATGAGATTGTTATAGACACTTATTAAGTTGAACTGGCTGTACTTCGGGAGCAACTTTTCGGTTATACAGAATGGGTTAAACGCATTCAATGAAGTGTCGTGTGTTTAACCAACACTTATTAAGAGGAATATGGGATGGATGGAATTTGTTCCATCCACACTGAACACCTACCATCATCATCATATGAGGGCTTGAGCCCATATTATGACCCGCATGAGGATCAGCTGTACCGGTGGCCATATTGTGACCCGCGTGGGGGTCGACTGTGCCAGTTCCCATATTATGACCCGCATGTGGGTCCATCGTCATCATGTTGTGACCTGCGTGTGGATCCATGCTTGTCATATCGTGCTGTAATAAAATACCATATTACAGACAGGTGGAGACACTGCATGGCAACGAAAAAAGAGTGTCACAAATGAGCAAGATTTTTTAAAATTTAAACGCCCTTGGTGTTAACAATGACAAAGGCTTGTTGGTATTCTGCCAATATTGTAACATTACATCCTGACTTCAAGTGTTCCCTAGGTAACTTCTTTTCATTTGAAATGTAACACCTGCATTCCTACCATTATCTATCTAATAGTAGACACTTCACAAGTTCAGACAATAACTCACCAATACCGCACTGGAAAAACAACCTTATTACCAGCATCCATCCTGACTACTCACATCTCACAGTTTATATTGTGATATTATTATTCAAACGGGCAATAAAGCAGGAGTTCCTGTCAAAAACTAACTTATAATTAATGTCCTGGAAATCGTAGTATCGTGCATACTTATGCACATGAAATGTTTTTGTAAAACTTTCACCTGGATGGCCATAGCTGGGGTACGCTGGTAAGTACCCTACCCTAGTGAATTGCAGTCTTATAATACATCCGAACATACAGTAGACATTAAAGTACAATATTATTTGTTCAGTTTCGAGTACGCTTTATTTGTTTGGTAACTGAGAATAGCGTTTACCTTCAAGAACTTTTGAAGACTGTATGCAAGTTGAACAACCACTCACGGGCTACAAAAATTAAGACTTTACGGCTTTTATAAATTAATTCATAAGTTGCATAAAACAAAAACAAAGAGAGCATTTAGAAAACTGTAACCACATTTTTTGAGATTTTATTTTAGATATTAACACCCAACAAAATAAAGTCATGTTATTGATGTCGCTTCGATATGAATGTAGCTTAAAAGTTTCTTCTTCACTAAATTTTACGATACCCAAGTGGTTGCCGTTTGGTATAAGGTAAAAACTTAAATTTTAAAGCTCCTACTTTCAGAAAATACTTTCACTAAAATCTATACCTTTATAGATATTTTGCTAAATGTAAAGACTTGTCCATAAGGTACTATGGCACATGACCTTATTGCTAAATGTAAAGACTTGTCCATAAGGTACTATGGCACATGACCTTATCGGTAAATGTACAGACTTGTCCACAAGGTACTATGGCACATGACCTTATCGCTAAATGTACAGACTTGTCCATAAGGTACTATGGCACATGACCTTATTGCTAAATGTAAAGACTTGTCCATAAGGTACTATGGCACATGACCTTATTGCTAAATGTAAAGACTTGTCCATAAGGTACTATGGCACATGCCCTTATTGCTAAATGTAAAGACTTGTCCATAAGGTACTATGGCACATGACCTTATCGCTAAATGTACAGACTTGTCCACAAGGTACTATGGCACATGACCTTATTGCTAAATGTACAGACTTGTCCATAAGGTACTATGGCACATGACCTTATTGCTAAATGTAAAGACTTGTCGATAAGGTACTATGGCACATGACCTTATTGCGCGCACTATAATTACTAAAGAGTGCTACAAGGAGTATTTAACTAATATTGCACGTGCAAATACACGGTGTGGAATGTGGACCAGCTGAGCAGTGGTTCGAAAATGGACAAACAAGGGGCACACAACCTCGTCGATCTCTGAGAGCCTTCACAAGTGCTTGAACACTCACCTGATATAATGCGTCTTCAGCAGACATGGCAGGTTTAATAATACCGATATGAATGAGCCGGCTACCTGTATCTAAATGAATCTAAAGCGTAAATGTGGGAGGTTGGCTATTTACCCTGACGTCATGGTTACTGCACATAATAGGATAATTAGAGTAAGCACATGCCACCTTCACGCTCTAAGTTGTTTTTCTCTCTATCATGCTCCCGATTAATCACGTATAAACTTAGTGATGTTATTGTGAACTCCAACGTGTTTTGAACTTGCAATAAGTCTCAAGTATGGGACACAGTATGACCTACAATTGGAATTCAATTTCGTAAAATGCCTCAACAAAAAACAACTTGGATTGAACGATTTTTTGTGTTGTCAGCATGGACATATGAGGGTACAGAAGATATTGATAAAATTTTGGAAATTTTCAGCACTATGACATAGCAAGCTTTTGAATGAAAGATGCGATTTTAGGAATTATTTTTGTCCTGAATAGAACACCTTTATTGTAGCTTTTATGTTAAATTTTTATCTTACTTTCCTCAAACCAAATCATGCTGCTCACAAACAATTCAACGTTTATCCAGTGTTCAGTTTCAGACAGTAAACAGGAAAGTGTATCAAAATGACACATTTTCAACTTTCTGGCGCTGAAGTAATCCATCAGAAGGGTTTCTGGAAAAGCTACATCATAAAATCTATTGTTGATACGCTACAATACAAGGCAAAAGTAATCAGACAATATACCTATAAAGGTGGCAAAATTCTCATTCTAGACCAACTTTCCCCTTCATTCTCGGTCACATGGAAAGACTATTCTTATGATGAAGTCCACTTCCGTCAAGCCCTCACATCTGGGAAGTCTGGGTCATTTTGACAGTGAATACTTTTGGTTTCAATTACTGCAGTTTCTAAACATGAGCAGGCATTGCTATATCTGTAACACTGCACTTGGGGAATTCCCACTCACCATAGAAAATTATACCACTGGATTTTAAAGTCGACCCACAGGTAACCAGAAAATACAGGTTCCTAATAAGTTTAAGCGCGTGGGGGAGGGGGTGGGCACTTATGAGCAGCGGTAATAGACTTATACCATACTCGCCAATATTAAAAAGCATCCAAAAGAATTAGGCAGGGACAAAGTCCATTAAACTTCCTAGTGAAAACACCATACCCTCATTATCACTTGATATCAAGTGCACCATGTTTATCACACTTCATGCCATACAACACTGGCCATTTGTGGGTTGACTGTGCAGTGCTATGGGGCACATAGGACATTGTCCTTTGTGGTAAGGTGAACAGAGACATTTCATCTTGACAAAGTTTCTAGCAAAAACAAGTACCGTAGGAAAGATTTACATAAATAAGTGGAAAATGAGACAATAAAATTTCAGTTGTCTATAGGTGTCTTGATTTGGCAAGGTTCCACCATGCTAGTAGCATGGTTTACATGGTGAAGCTGTCAACCAACATTGAAGCCGACTTGAAAAATAGGAAAAAACATAGGCGGATTTAGGGGGGAGAGGGAGGGGGGGGGGCACATGGAAGTTACACTGACGTTGGATATCATGTGTTAGAAGAGTTAAACAAAAATATTGAGAACAGTAAAGGGCTATTATCCTTTATGGAGTGATTGCATGCATAGCTTTTTGATGTATGCTTTTAAATTTTCCAATGCAAGAATCATGCAGATAACGAGCTGGCCAGTTACGAGAATGTTTTAACCATATTTGTGCATAGGCATTCATCAATATTGGAATGCACATGAGCCAAAAGAACTAATTCACGACGCCCTCAGTACAAAGCAGTTCTGAGACTAGACTAAAACTCTGTTCCATATCTTACATGCGCAGAGGTTATTTAACAATAGTGCTTCGTGGGTATCTTGAGTTCATGACACGCACGCCAGGTATTTTCCACCCCAAATAAGACAAAGTTCCGCTGACGAGATTGTCTCTCAAAGGAGTGTGAGCTGCGTACTTTTTGGAGCTACAATTCTGATTGGTTCTTGTGAAGAGAGGGGTCAGTGTGGCCTAGTGCGATAGATGCCCGCTGTCTTTACTCGAGGTTGTGAGTTCGAGTTCCACTGGGTCACACTGTTTGGACTTTTGAGTCAGGTCTCTGGCTCCTCAGCTCGGTTTTAACCAAAAATTAAAAAAGCATGAACATGGCTCCTGGTGATCAGTGCAATGGGTCCATGTGAGAGGCCCGTGCACGTCTGGTACAATTTGTACCAAACCACCTGAAATTTTGTTTTATTCTGGTGACGACACGAGCACTTTCAAGAAAGTCTCAATCACGTAAATTCGGGGTGGACGATATGCCGAGAATGGACGCCTCGAAGTGAAAATTTAAAACTTTGAGAGGGTGATAAACTGACCACAGACGAGTACGATATACAGCATGCACAGCGTACATAATCGTATCAAGTCATACATGATCACGTCACGTGAGTTAGAAATTACACATCGAAAACGTTTCTGATGTGATAGGGGCTCAAACATGGGATCTTCTGTCTGTATAACAACATCCAACTCTTCTTCACATTCTGACTGACAAATACAACATGACAGCACTATATCGACACCCATGTTCGAAATTCTACCACAGCTGAATGACACTAAACATCATAAATTTGCGAAACTTCACAAAAGTTGCTATAAACGTCTCATTTTAGAAAATCATACGCACAGTCTTCAAACGTCTGAAAAGTGAGCGACCTCCAATAAAATATCAGGACTGGCACCAGGAGACAAAAAGAAATGACGGGGAACACAGCTCTACAGTCAACCACAACCCAACCCACCACACCCAGCCACATAACAACTGATAACAAGTTTCCCACACAATTTGACAATATGATGATTATATCTAAACCTGTGTTAATCAAGCTAAAATTATGTCACTTTAGGGCGCAATATGGCAGGTATATATGAAATGCTATTTTTTCCTATTTTTTAACAAAGACAGCAGCACCAAATCAAGGCTTATCCAGTTTTAAATTTTATGAAATAGTTTGGTATCAGACGAGATTTTGTGTAGCTATCAGCATTCACGACAGAATAATAAGACCATTTGAAAATGAAAAAGATTACATAGTTATACTTTCTCCAAAATTAATGAGGTTTTACGACAATGACAATGTTACACTCAGAAATTTATTGAATGATTAACTTCATCATTTGTGACATCATATTGCCGAGCACTCGATGCCTCCGAGCACTGGCTCCATTCCCCTCATCAATTCCAAAAATTCCCCTCCAAAGGTCAAAAGAATCTCAAGTTTAGAATCACTTCTAACTCATATAGTCCCTCGGACTGGTTGTGAACAGGGGAGGGGGGAGGGTGTTCTGGAAAACAAAACTCTCAGGAGGCACACGCACCCTTTCATCAGGTGAGCAAAAACTCTGCTTCGACATCAATAAGTGTACAAAAGTCATGTAGAACTTCAACATGAGATTTTAGTAGCAGGATTGATTGGTTCCTAAACACCCAAAGCTTTCAAAGAAAAGCTAACAATTTTCTTACCATGCTGTGGTTCATCTTGTAATCTTTGTTCAGGCAATGCCAATGAATCACTATGGAAACTATTACCACGGCGACTAACAGCTGGAAGATTGTGGATTTTCTCAGACCTCGCAGGACTGACGTTTGGAAGTTTGAGATGAACACTGAAAAGAACAACTTGTTTCAATGATGAAATACATAATCAATATGTCCCGAAACGATTTTTTTCAAATAGGCCATTTTCCAAAGTTCTATCACCATGTAGTGTGCCTTCTCCACAACAAAAGAGGGTGCACCAAGTGGTGAATCAAGTCTGTGAGATACGTACAAAATGGCTGTGCACCGACGACTTCAAGGTATGGCTTTTCGGTTCCAAAATGGATCTTTACTTGATATTATAACGCTTAACCTAATATTGGTTAAGAGAAGACACAACCATTGAAGAAAAATGGAACCGTCTCCTGCAAGCAACATGTCCCAAATTCCACAATTCACTCACTGATTAACGATGGATACCACAAGAAGGCGCTCTATTGTGCATGGTTAAAATAGCCTCGTACCAAGTGAAAACAACAAAATCGTGATACAGTTGCTGACTGGTTGAAAGTTTTGAGCTGTCCATTAGGCACAGGCGTGAGTCAGAGTGAGGCAGTAATAAATCTGGAACAAAACCGATGAACGAGATGTGATGCACACTTGTTCCAAGAATACATATTGTAATATTTATTCGTTACCCTCACCACGATGTGTCGCCAATTATGTTGTTATTTTGCTTTGACACCACCTATACCCATTGGAAGCACAATGGAGTGAGGTTTGGAATTAGAGGCATTTGCCCAATCAGGTGGTTCCATTTGCTTTTAATTGTTGTGCCTTCACTAAACAAATATCATGTTAGGCATTAATGGTTGGAATTGCCAGTTTGAAGAGTATTTAAAGTTAGTAGGCAATTACATCGCCCTGAATACTGCATGCATACAGGGGCAATAGTACACCCCCATAAAAAGTTACAGTGAATAAAATCAAATGAAACATGCACATATGCACATGGAGTTGCAGGTAACATAATATACCATGATTCGAGACAAATTAGTCAAAGTAATTTGAACACATTCGTGAAAATATGTCGCCGTTCGCTTGAGCTTCCCTTACCGGGTGCCATTTTTGGGGAAGTTATCTGAAATCATGTCTATTGACGAACAAAAATCTTGCCAATTCTACCTAATACCTTCCTGTGCTAATTTTTGCATGTGTCACGTGCTAGCTCAAGCGCTTTGCTTAGTCTTGCGCTAGTCCTTGCCTAACTCACATGACATCAGTTCAAATATTTTGCGGTGAAAAGGTAACAGGTGGTATGACGTCATATCCCCTGGCGTGCGCAGTGTAAATATAGACAGTTACTAACTTTGGGAGCTCAATGGGGGACTGCTCAAAGAAAAAGTTTGGTAATGAGAATATTTGTTCGAGTTGGGAGAAATTAAAGACATTGATGGCCTCCTAAGGTGTCCCTAAGCGCAAAAGGTAATATAACGTGACTTTGATAGGAGCTACACCGTCTCTGCTGAGCCAGCTAGAGAGGGTGGTCGTACTGTATAGTTCAAGTCATTATAAGCGGATATAGGGAGGGGGGGAGGGGGGGGAGGGTCCGATTACTTTAGTCCTCCGTTTGTTTTTTAGTAAAAGGTCCACAACCTCAGAAACGAGTTCCCTATTTTTGGGCTACAATTGTGCTTTGTTGCGCAATTGCCCGAGACAAAATGTTGGGTCCCCCTTATGATATCCTAGGTCCGCCGCTGCAAGTTACGTTCACCAAATTATATCCAGAGTCACGAAATGTATTAATTATAACTCAGCGTGTATGTATATCACGCACACGATTCATGCAATTTTATTAGCTATGCTTTAAGATGAATAACTTTTTATGGAGATGTACTATTCCTCCTGTATGCCTTTGGCATCCAGGGCTACCTAATTGCTTAGCCCCTAGCCAGCCAACCGAGGCCGAGGGGCTACCTGTTGCCTATGATTAAAGCTGTCCCGTTAATTTTTAAACGAAAGAGCTCGCCTGCCACATAGGATAGCCTAGATTATACCTTCTATTTATTATAGAGTCATACGAGTGGCTGATTAAATGTGTCTGTGTGTTGGCCAACCAGTAAAGTGTGCAAGTTCGTAGACGTTGATGACGTACTTCTTACGATTTAAAAGTCGTAAGAATCAAATATCAGGTTACCAAAGAATCCAAGATCTCCCGCGACTGCATGAACACAACCAAACTTACCACCTCTTGACGATCGCAGCCTCTTTTTAAATACGGTAAACCACACGACAAATTTTAAGGACAGCTAGAACACAATTCTGGTACCCTGGGACCAACGCTTTACCAAATGAGGCACGTCGTGACGATAAATTACCACAAGCACAATATGTTTACACAGAGGTCACAAGGCTCTCAAGCGATGTCCGATTGTAATTTCGTCATCAGTAATCGTGTCAAATAATATTCACCAATTAAGGTCCATTTCTGAATTATGCCACCATAAATTATTCCTCAATACATACATGGGAAGCAATATTTCTAAAATGTGCTATTATTTACGAGAAATTGACAAATATAATTTCACCAACAGATGTCGTCGAGTATAAGAAGGAAGTGACGTCACTATTCTTGTGACAAGAAAAGGGGGAAGTGTTTCCAAAGTGTGCGGAGTGTTCGGATGAAGACCAGAGATGTTTTTTAGTGCTGATGACGATGAAAACGACTTCCTTACTCCGTCAGGAGGGTAAAAATTGGTCATAGTGTCAATTAGCATAGTTGAATTTTTGGCTGGGTTTCCGGTGAAGAAATGGCCCAACGTTTTAAAATTCTCAATGTTAACTGAGTCGTGACCAGACAGTTGAGATTGAGTTAGTGTGTTACACTTAGGGCCTACAGATTAACAACAATGCCCTTGGGCTTGGTTTGCCTTATCCGGACAATCACTAACCACACACTTGAAACAGGTGCAACCACATTGAAATCAAATTGAAAGACTTTGTTGTGGTTTTAGTAATGCAGCGACATGTTTGACGGAAATTTGACTTAATTTTAGTCTGGAAAAAAGCACTGGGGTCCTTAGCTTCTGATGGTCCCCAATACACTATATACTATAGGTTGACCAGAAGCTGAGGTCACGTGTGGAAAAAAGAGGGCGCTGAAGTAAAAAAGCAAATGTGACTCTTGTCGTCACTTGATGTAATTACTTAAAAACTGCAAGTAACTGACATTATAATAGTGCATTCGGAAATTGTTTAATTCGATGATTTGTAAAAGAACTTTATTTTGCATGCTTACAAGTGTAAGTGAGAAATTCTCCAGGTGGTATACCGTTAAGGCGCAGTCACGTCGAAAATTTCATAATATTAAAAAGCAAAGCTGTTAAATTTACCAGAACAGATAAGAAAACACGAATGACATTCAGGTGCGAAAAATTGAAAATCACAAGTTGTGGACTTTACTGTATAATAATTTCCTGATGTTAGTAGAGCTTTTCAACGTGATCAAACCAAAAGGTTAAAAAAATCTAGATTGGGCATAAGACACATCATTCAAAGTTTGTCAGGCCACTGTAACCTAGCCTGACACAGACACATTACTGGACATATGGGGAGCCCAGTGTGTCGCGAGGGTGGTACTGATGTTAAAACCCCTAAACACCTGGTAGAGTCTTGCCCAGCTTTTTATAGGCTAAGGAGCAACCTACTGGACGGCACTGTTACATGCCTGCAACATATATAGTGCATGGCAACAAATGGAAACGTCTGTCCATTTTCTTAAAGGAGACTTGAAACTTTCTTCACGAAGAATCATAACGGGGCTCTCGTGTTCTTAGCTCAGGTGTTTGGTGCAGTGGACCCAACCATGAGGCCTGCGCATGTCTGATGCACTGAAAATGACATAAGGCCACCTTCACTGCTTTTGTTTAGAGCTGCCTGGCTCTTTAATACTGGGGATTGGTGACATCTACTTTTCACCTGGATGAATGTTCATTGTTTAATGAATAAAAAGTGACATATTCGTTTTCAACACAACCAGGCATAAGAGTATGGATAAAATGGAAACTGGTGGCGCTGCAAAAATGAGTGTTGAGTGTTGTGCGTTATTGTTTAGGAGACAATGCCTCGTTTTAGCAATGCAAAATTTCAAACATGGAGAACCATTGTGGTTTGGACACATCTCGTTTTAAAGCATAATGTTGAATTGGTGGAAGTAATGAATGCAGGCGTACTTATGTTTTGCAGGTCAAAGCTTGCTGGTCTGTTTGGTATGCCGTCGTCTGCCAACGGAAATGAAAACGAGTCACTTACCTATACTGCTCCGAAACAGCCGAAGAAAAAAGGTGAGTGGCGTATGTGGATAAAAGACTCGTTGAATTGTTGAACGCATTAAACGGGTGTTCAGTTTCGAATGGCAATGGTGTTCCACTGAAGGGTTCAAATATCTTTGTAGCTATTTGTTCACCAGCAAAAATTAAAGCTGCGATTCCACCATTTTGTTTTCCCAACATCAAATCGAGATGTAACCCAAGCGACCTTCCCAAACTGGAGTATAGAATCCTTTGCTGTTTTTGCAATTTTGCTTTCAACTATCAACGGAAATTAAGAAAACGTAATCATGTTAGTGATTTCAAACATCCTAGTCTTTATTCACTGGTTAAAATTCTGTTGTGTGGAAATGGACATAAAAGGATGTTATGGTAAGAAAGATTAGAGATTGTAAACAGGTGGAGGGATCGTCGTATGTTGATTGTGATTTTTCAGATCACCGAACGAAAGGATATTGTGTTTCCTGACACTACCAACAAAAACGTGTATCGTGTTTGTGCCATTCTTTATCTTGTCACTTTTTTGTTTGGCAAAATATTGAACAAGGAATATTCTGTTCAGATACAGTCTACTCAGTAATAGCAACCCACCGTGCGGTGCCCAGGTGCCTATTCTTTGGAACTGCAATATTGTGATTGGTGGTGAGCTTAATAATGAATACAGATTTTTAGAAATTCTCCTTCAATTTGTGCTCAGCGGCTGGTCATAAAAAGTTTCTTGACAAAGACTCTTTTAGCTTGACGCAAAACGTAAGACAAAAGCACTTCACTGAAGAGACTGAAAGTTTCTTTGCCTTAATTATCCGGTAATTTTAAGCCTGATTCAATCCTAGAAATGATATGTTTAAAATATCATTCCTCTCTTTTTAGAAGCTTCTCCAGCTCAACAGGGGGCAGCAGCTCCAGTAGTCACCTACGCCACAGCTGTGCACGCATATAAATAGTAAGTACATTGCATCATTTTTCTTGCTACCTGTGAGAGTGTGGAGGGATTACTGCCCATAACTGGGCTATAATTCATTATACTGAGCTCGACATTACAAAGTTTGAGAACCAGTTATCCATTTTTAAATACCAAATGTCAGTTACTTAGTGAATTCTCATTCTGATTCTCGGAATTCCGCTCGTGTCAATTCGGATCCGTGTAAGGATATATGATGAAAGTAAAGTCAGCCATGTTCTAATCTTCAGAATCGAGCAAATTTAATTTCAACTTGAATTTTGGTGTCCCAAACTGAATATTTTTTACCGTACCCATTGCTGGTCCTGCGACTTCAGGCGCGTATACTTGATCCTATTAAGCCAGGGATGGGCAGTCACTTACAGCAGTCCCCAGAATTAGAGAACCAGTTTGATACCTGTTATTCAGTGGAGAAAAATGGTTCTCAAAATGCAGTACCCCTGAAAGTGAATGTTACCTGGATATGAACAGAAAGTTAACCACGGTTGTAACATTTGTATTTTCTTCAAAACTTGTACTGGCCAAGCCAAACATTTTTACCTATTCTGGTCTAGCATATTTTAAGTCTCCCATAAGATCAATTGTCAGCTGACCATTGTTTATGCATTCCAGTGTGGATAACCAGCATACCAGTCAAGGAAAAGTTGGAGCAGCCATATTATCTACACACTCAACTCTTGATGTAAGACTAAATTTTTCTAAGCTTTGTAGTCAGTAAATTGCTATTTGCTATACGGGTCTTTATTTGATGATTTTTGTCAGAAAATGATATCACTAGACTGTTCAAAGTATTTGAGAGTATTCTTTGTGTTCTAAGGTTCGTTTCAGTTCATAGCTAGGACAAGGAAGTTTAAGTTATGAATAACACAATTTGGTTTCAGTGGACTTAACGTTAAATAAATTTCTCTTATTGTACTATAAGTGTGTTATCCAATCTGCATTTCACCCCTTTCATCTGGCGAGAAACAAAAATCGAATTGGGCCTTTTACTCTCATAAAACCTGTCTCGGTATATTCCATGCTATGACTCTACTCACTTTCCTACAAAAACTTTGAAATTGTCAGCGACTTGATAAAACCTTTCAGCAGTTATTGAGGTTTGCCAACCCTAAAATTGCGAATTCAAGAGTAACACATGTATACATATTGAATGGGACTTGAGTTTCCGGCTCATTTTGTAGTAATTCATAGTTGGATGAGGGTAGAAAGTGTTTTTAAACCCAAAGCACTCCGGACGAGAATTTAATATTGACTTCTAAGCATCACCGAAATTCAGCTTTTATTGTAATAGTTTTAGAGCGCTTAGCACATAGGTGAGTTACAGTCAAACAACATTGCAATGCGGCTGGTTGTCCATATTCACTCGCTTACATTCCAAAGTACCAAGCCAACTGTACTGTATACGTCAAGTTCATTTCGTTATAGTGAACTTCAGTTTCTACAATTTTCTTAGAGAGTTACCGAAAGACGTTATTTTTGTTGAAATGAAGTGTTATTTAATTTACGTTGTTCTTCTCTCTTGCTGAATGTTATCTTGTCAAGTGCTGTTTGTGGGTAACATAAATAATAATGATAGTAGTAGTCTGTTATAATTTTTGATTACAGATAAATTGGTAATAGCTCTGCCTATTGTACTTTTACCTTTCTAGTACAAGATTCTGCTGTACGTCAGCAAACAGCAACAAGTGACCAATGCCAAGATAACACCATCATTTGCCTTCTCCGTAAGTCCACACCAACATTTACTTTCTCTGTAAATTCACACCAACACTTGCCTTCTCCATAAGTTAAAACCAATTACTTTCTCGATAAGTTTAAACATCTTCTCTGTAAGTTAACACCAACATTCACTTTCTCCGTATGTTAACACGAAATTTACCTTCTCTGTAAGTTCACACCAATATTAGAAACTTGGCCCATACTGTGGTCGTGTGTATGTTGTCAACAGACACAGCTGGCGGTAGACAGAACTGTTCTACGTCAGGAACAATGATCTAACTTATTTTGTGTGGAGCTGGGCTATTACTGCATTAGTGATGACTTCCAGTGATAAACCACTGGCTGAAATAATCTAGACTGTCGTGTAAGAACATTTGTGATTTTTTTATCTGTTTTGACTTCTGAAAAATCATTTTGGAATTTTTTTTCCAATGAAATACAATAAATATTAGCCAAAAAGGACTTAGTTAAAAAACCTTTGATACCCGTTGATGAAAGTAGTTCCACTGGGCTTTAGTGACGGTGTACATTATTGACCTATCGCCAGGATTTTGAGTGACGGCGTAACTGACCAATCAGAACGACCATTCTTGACACACCTTCGTTTCCAAGCTGCCATTTTACCCGACAAACAACACATTGCCGGGTAAAACTTATTGTTTGTCCACTTTTCACAAGGGGGCGGAGCTTGTGATAGATGAATTTGTTTGTTGTGACTTGTGAGCTCTAACAAATAGTCACAGGAACACTTAACAATAGGTTAGGTTGTTACCTTTTCCCTAAGTTAAATTTTTCCGTACAATAAGACTTGAGGTCAAATGCATACAAGTTGAATCTTTGCTGAACGCCTGTATTTTGACGTACATTTCATTGATTTCAACACTGTTAAACTTGCTTACAACTGATGGTAAGTTCTGTGTGTTGCCATCAGGGTTTCTGTGTTGATTTTGTGTTCAGATAGGAGTCAACTATTATCAGTGACATAGTTTCTATGAATAACATTGTTTTGTTTAGATTTAAACCCATTCTATGGTGCAGCAATGTTGTGTTAAGATCCATGAAGCCAAAAACCATCGTTTCTGTGGTGATGTAGGCAGATCTAAGTCACCATCATGTTTGTTTCTAATGTTCTATTTAGATCCAAGCCAACAACTATGGCAGTTTCTATGACGATGCCCGTCAGAGCTGGTCAGTCATGTTTGAGAAGCCCGAGACTGGAATGGAATTTGCCAAGCAGGTAAAATGGTTGATTTGACAGTGGAAATGACATATTACAAGCAATCCATTTGGTCAAGGAAGCATGTAATTTGGAAAAGTTATTGTTGAGTTGCAACTTAGAAAAAAGATACTGTCACTTGAAGTTCCAACATGACCCAGTATGTTGTTTAGAAGATTTAAAGCTAAAAATAACCAAAATAGAAATCTATTTCTGTTATGATACAGTAAGATATGACTGCAGAGAAAACAACTGACATTAATTTGGGGGAAAAAGGCAAACTTTTTGTCAAATTCCGTAAAATTTAAAACAGATTTCATCGATGTTAGCTGGATACTACTTATTGAATTAGCAGACACTGGTTTTTAATAAATGGGAAAAATAAATTCAAATCGGGTGTCTTAATCATTCACCAGGTGGCTCTGGCGAAGGCAAACAGTGCTGGTCCCTCGTTGAATGCAGTTGTCAGTCAAGACACCCTTCTGGGAGAGGGCGGAGCTCTGGAAGTCGGTGACTCAGCTGAGGTCAAGTACACTGGGTGGCTGCTTACTAACAACACTCTGGGTCAGGTATGTAGTGCAGCAAAATTCCTTTAGAGGTCCTTGGTGTGAATGTTGCTGGAGGAACCAAGGGACCACCTATAGTCCAAAATATAGTGTAGCAAAACTCCTACAGAGGTCCCTGGTGTGAGAGGCAAACTGGACAAGATATCACCTATAGGCTAAAAGTAATTGCTGGTATGCAGTGTGACAAAATCTACAGAGGTCTTACTCATGTGAAAGGCGACTCCAACAGGACCAGTTTTATCTTAGAAACGCAGCAATTGACTAAATCTCACTAACGACCATGGTTTCAGTCATTACTGGCAACTACCACTCAGGCAAAAATCTATCATGCAAGCCCTCAGTATTAGAAAGTAACCAAGCTAGGTCAATATTATTCGTGTTTACAGAGCAGTTGTTGCTGAGACTGCAATGTATTTAGACAAGCTTGGATTTAAATGCAAAAAGTGGTGACGAAGAACAATTGCGACTATCATTGCTTGTTTGAAAGGATTTCACCAATTTCTTAAAATTGTGCCAATTCAGTTATTGTAGTATTTAGCATTTGGTGTCAGATTTTTAATTTTTCAGGTTTTTGATTCCAATGTTGAAGCAGACAAGTTATTCCGTTTCAAAGTGGGCAAAGGAAAGGTTATCAAGGTAAGTTGGATGTCCAACTTACCAAACGCTATCTGCTCTTTACTCACTTCAAAGTAATAGCTTTAAGTAGTTGATAATGTTAGAAATTTGATAATGTTTTGTAATGAGCCATTTACGGCGATAGGCATCTTGTTATATAGTAAACCTTTTCGCGAAATAATTTTGATTCTGATATGCTTTCCTTTTTACTTCGTGAAGCGCAAGTTGTAAAATCACGTTACTTTTACACAATGTGTGTTTAACCTTTAAATACCATCATAGAGAAGACTTTTGCAACCAATTTGATTATTCGTAGTATCGATCAAGTAAGATGGGCACAAAAAGCCATCAATCTGGCTGGACTAGTCAGTCCTTTGGAGATGTGTTGACACCATTCCTGTAGTGTTAATACCTGTATTGAAGTAGTGGGTGGGTCACATGGGCCTTCTGACGTCACTAGACGAGTTTGAAGCAGGGAATTGTCATGTCGGCCAACAGTTGGGAGATGATCGGAAACGCCGGCAAGGTGGCATTGTCAAAATTCACTTTCGATGCAATCGGTGCCATAAAAAATTGCTAGGCTTTGGCATATAATTCATCGGCAGGATTGCCTGAGCATTACCTGATATGTGACCAAAGCATTTTTTAAAATACATTAAAATGCTTAAAAGCGTTTTTTCACGGTTGTTTAGGACCGTGTCAATTAAGCCAAATGTACACAAAACTATAAATTTTAACTTGGAAGAAGTATATTAGTATTTTCGGAAAGTAGAAAGATTGTAGAATTGGATTTTTACTTTATACCAGTCTGCTATTAAATGGGTCACGTGACCATGTCTATATTAAAATTTACGGAAAAAGAAAGAAAGGGCATCATTAGCATATCTTTGACTAAATTTCACTTGATGTTCAAGATGGTGTCACAAAAATGCTGTTACAGTTTTCTAAATCATGTCATTTTCATTTTGTACAACTAATGCGATTTCATGAAAACTATAAAAGTCCTATTTTTGTATGGAAAACCGGTACATTTTGAAAGCAATTCCTAACGGTGCTTTAGAGAACAGTGAAAATTTCACGTGAATCGGATTTGCCGTTTCTGAGGTATGGTGTAACAAAGTTGACCAAATTTGGACATATTTCTAAGGGTCTTGCATAAGAACGACTTTTTGTTTCGAGTAACGAAGACATTTCACATGTTATGGTAATTTTTCACTTATTTAGCATGCAACATGGCCGACAAGTGAAATTCTATTTTGTGAAATTTCTCCACAAAAAGATCAAGAACATTTTGGACTATTACTACAATGGATTGTAGTGTTGTTAAGTGTCATAAAAGAACATTAATTTTCTAAAACTCCCATGGTTTTTGTAAAAAGATAACCAAGCTTTGAAAAACGGAAGTGACCATTTTGGCAATTATTTTTGTGCAGTATAAGTGGAGCAGCAGCTTGGATGTATTAAACGTCAGTTTTTCTTATCGTGGTGTTGGTGTTTTTGTAATTCAGTATTGTCTTCTCACAGGGATGGGATGAGGGCATGCTGGGAATGCGAAAGAATGGCCGCCGTATTCTGATCATCCCTCCCTCACTGGCGTACGGTGCTCAAGGCGCGGGCAGCCGAGTGCCTCCAAACTCTACACTGGTGTTCGATGTACAAGTTGTGAGGGTGGGTACCGTGAATATTTGATCACATTCAGCTTGTGTTTAATGAATGAATGGGAAATGAACTGGGTACTTTTGTGAGATTGTGACATCATGTTGTTCAGTGTAGATGTGTATTGACTGCTGCAGGCAAAACATCTACTGCACTTATTTCATGTCCGAATATATTATGAAAGTTTTGCCATGATATTATTAAATACTCCATCTTGCAGAGAAAAGCAATGAAATCTCTTCTGGAGCAAAATTTTTGTGGAAGTTAAGCAAATTAGAAAAATGAGTAAAAAATCCATCGATGATTTTGAAATATTGATATTCTTGGGTTGAAAACTAAAAACTGAAAGGTATTTGAAGAAGTGTGACCCTTGGTTTAAAGTTGGACTGGTGCACACTTTAATTAATAAGTAAACCATGGTAACAATTGAATGTAATCTATAATACCTTTTGAAACATGGTGAATAGTATTCAGTGGCTCTCAGTTATCATTTTCTGCCTTACCCTTGAAGGTGAAGCTTGCTAAAGAGAAGGACAACCCCTCAGCACAGTCGTCTTCACCGGCAGGTAGTGCAAATGAGTCCACACCTGTAAAGGTGCCCGTTGTAGCGACGCAGGCGTCAACAGACAGCACGGGGAAACTGACCCCTGATGATGACGGGGTGAAGGCCAGGTCAAAGTCAATCAATGAACAGTTGTCTCAGGTTTGCAGGGAATGTGTTTGTACACTTTGTTTTTTGTAGTTAATGATGTTTAATGAGTTTAAATATTAAGAAAATTTGGGTAGTCTATATTTGCATCATGTGCACTGTTTTCTTGTTTTTTTAAACTTGATTTTTATTTATCTGTGAAATTCCCTCTTACTCTCTTCTGCCTGGTTATAATTTGCATATTGCCGCAGTATTTGATTGGCCTAATTATCTACCTTATATTATTATTATATATTACTCTTTATTATTATGTATCTTACAAAATATACCTAAGAGTATTAGGAGCATGTAATTAATGTTCAAATGTATTTATTCTATGGCACAGAAAATATTTTTGACCTATTTAGCACAATGTGGCTGACTATAGTGAAATGTTTTTGTCAAAATTCTCAACAAAATTAAAGAATATATTGAGAAAAAAATAGTTTACTATTAGATTGTTTTGTGCGGTGTTCATGTCATAAAACAACAGTTGGGCATGTTTCCAGAAGGTGAGTGTTTCACCTGTCTGTTTGAAACCATTCTAAGATAACCTAACAAAATGGCGGACATTGAAGTGATTGGTTGGTGAGGTTGGAATGTTGAATTGTGGGATAGAATTCATGAATTATGTGATAGAATTCATGAATTATGGGATAGAATTCATAAATTATAGGATAGATTTCACAACTTCTGTTCCTCATGTGATGATTTCTTTCCCCAAATGGCTGGTTAGTGTCTCGGCTTTACGGGACATTGCTTAGTTTATTATGATGAAAATTCTTCAGTTTGGGACAAAATATGCACGACAGGTGTAATTATTTCATTTTGTCAAATTTCGCAACAAAAATAACTCTTCTGCGGTTTTAAACTGGTTTGTATGGTGTGTGCAGCAATGTGGTAAGCCTCTGAATAATAGAAGTATGGCAATATTACCAATTATTTTTGTCTCAAATTGAAAAAAATTTGCCGTTACCAAAATTTTGCCCTGTCGTTTCTATATCCCGCATGACGTACTTGCAGTCCCCAACTAGTGGTAAGGCCAAGCTGATTTCACGGATGGCCAAGATGGGTAAACCCATGTTACCGTTCAGTGGAAGTGTGCCCGCCCATCCTGATAGTTCAGAGGATGAGGAACATGTACAGGTAGAGTTTTATAGAGTGTTTATACGAGATTGGCATACAATGATTGTATATACGAGATGGGTGCAGTAGTTGTACATTTTCAAGCAGATGTAAACCCGTGTTCCGTCCAACAAAAAATTCTTGATTTTTACTGTTTACTGCGGCTATAAAATTATTCTCAAATTGTTTATCAATTAGACGAGAAGCGTTGTTTAGGTTTGCAAAGAACTGACAGGTCGTTATTCCGTGAGACCATACTCGTCGCGTTAAGCTAAACGCCAACTTATACATCCTGGTCTCAAGCAATAATGAATTTTCAATTATTTCGAAGCCTTGAAATCACCTCCAATTTGAATAAGTTACAGTTTGAAACCAGTTTCGATACAGCAAGTGATCTAAATCTATAGTTGTATTCTGTGATGGAAGGCAGTTCATAACCTCGTGAAAGAAATTCCTTGTTGTGATTCTTTTTACATAGTGAGTGAAAAAATTTATGGTGACTTTGCACCTATAATGGGTAGAGTATTGCTAGGTATTTGCAATTGAAATAGATTGTAGTTACTGTTTACTGTATATAGGATGGGTGGATAATCAGTAAATTTAAATAAGATATCAAAGTAGGATTGACTGAACGAGCTGTTTGTTAAACTGTTGTTTACTGTTTTAATTTTAACATAAAAATTTCACTTCATCTTGCTGTTGAAGTGTAGAAAAACACGAGTAATGCTGCATGGGTAATATCAACTGCACATTAAAAATTGTGAGTCTGCTTTTTATCTGCAGCAGTCGCCAGAGCCTGTGGATCCGGAGCCAGTCATGCACAGTGTGCCCCCTGCTGGTAACCCCGGTAAGCCAAAGATCGCTCACAAGCCCCATGTGGAACAGCCGGTAGCCACACAGCCTATGAATGTACAGCAGGCGGCGTATCCCATGATGCAACAGCAGCAGCAGCAACCACAGATGCCAATGCAAAGTAAGAGAGTGACATTCAAAGTGTGATTATGATACATCAGTGTGACTGTATGAATTGTTCTGAACTACAATTATGTAATTTCTAGAATTGTTGAAGTCATTGCAAAAGCTAGAAAGTTAGCAAAAAACGACTCTAAATTAGCTGCATTAATTTCCTTGAAATACCGTTTTTGAACAAAAAGATTCTGTCAGCCTTTTTTGATTATTATTGTACGTCTGACTGGACCTACTTGATTGTCTGCTGGAGTCGACTACACTGTGAATAAGAGCATCTCATTTTGTACAGAGCTTAGAAAGTCCTGGGTTCTAGTCTCGGTAAGGACAGAAGTCCTACAATGTATACTTAAAATCATCAGATCGCAGGATGTGACCAATAGGTGGTGTATAAGAGGTTAATGCGGTCGTAGTGCATTACTACAAATTTCCTGGCACTTTAATTTCTAATTCTAATAAATACATAAAAAAAAAAATCCTGGCACTTTAATTTCTAAATGTGCCATCTAATTTTAAATTCAACTGTAACCATAGCAACATATACACAGTACAGTTGGACGGTTGTAAGTTATGTTAAGTGTTCATTACAAACCAGGCATGGACTGGATTGTTTATTCTCGCACGTTAAGTAAAGAGTATCAAGCCTTTTATTTGTTCTTCCCGAAAGTTTGCTTACTGTTGGATTTGCCGCCTTACATTTTCAGAGTTTGCTTACTTTTATAATTGTATTTTACACTGCATTGGTCTTCAATGAAGTGAATTTCGCCTTCGAGGATCTCCGGCTTTTATACACACGTGTGTGTGGGGGTGGCTGCATCCATGAGTTCATGCGTGCATGCTTGTATATGTCATATCCTACTGTGTTATTATTGTATATTACTAATTGTTCGTATTATCTCTGTTCTATTGCAGGCATGCCTCCACCAGCTTCCCAAGTAGCGGTCTACCAGCCAATGCAACAGTTTCAAGTAAGTTGGGGTGGTTTCTATTTTAGTCTAATGGACAGTCCTGGAGGTAGAGAAATACACTGTTACATTGTTGTCAGGTTGATTCGAGGAATCACGTCTGGAAATGTCGCGTCAGATACTTACTTGTTAAAACACGTTTATCCAACTTGCTGTCATTGCAATCCACAGCACAGCAATAAAACTTCCATGGCATTGGCAGGTTGAATATAGTTAAATAAATGCAGTGGATAAAAATTTGAAAAAAGGCACCAACAAAGTGCTTGAGCAACTAATATGGTGTGAAACATGACTAGAGAACTACATGATGGATGTTACACCATTGTGGGTAAACACGGCAAAATATTTGGACAGTTTGTAAATATCTGTGAGGAACCCGACCTTCCCTTGGCTGGGGCAGAGCAATAAATGAACCAATTCAAAAGTTGCCCCTTGATACTTTTTCACCCTTACACATGCAGTGTACACAGAGGACCAAAGTTAGGGCTGTCCTGTTTTTCTGGAGTACACGTACTGGATTCGATCTTCCGTAAGTTACACTGCTCACAAAATTCTGCTGCTGGATTAGATGTCAGATCTATTTGAAAGTCTGTCAACTGAACCGTTCCTCCTCCCTGGTAATTTCACTGATCACTTCCTGTCTTCCAGCAGCCATTCCAGCAGCCATTCCAGCAGGTCAACCCCATGTACGGTTACCAACAGCAACAAGTACAGCAGCAGCAGCCTCCTCAATATGGCGGCATGTTTCCACAGCAACAACAGTTTCCAGGTAACCATGGTTACTTTGGGAAAAGTAAAGTCGCTAATTTGTATAAGAATACGTGGCACTTATTCATGTATTGAACATGCAGTATGGCAGATAAGTGGTATTTTGTCAAAATTTTGATGAAAAATAATTTCTGAGAATTTCTTACTTTGTTGTGATCATGTTTTTGCTGTACCGATGTGATAAAAGAATGTCTTGTGACAATTTTTTTATTTGTAACTGTTCAGTACATCTTTAAAAAATATAAGAAATAAAAAACTACAATTTGGCTAGAGCATTCTGCAAAATAAGCAACAAACTGCAGTTTTATGTCCAAGTACATTCCTTCCACTGGTCAATGCTGTGATTGCACGGTTCGTTTTTAGTCGCATTTGGCTAAACTTACTTGATACTTTTCATATTTTGTTTAAACCAACAGTGTTATTCAGAATAATTAAACAAAATTTTCGTGGTTCTTTTTTATTCTCTTTATGGCCATCAAAAACACAATTTCACTGCGTCATCCTTCATGGTCGAAATTATGGTAAATGCTATGCTTCATTTTTAGCCGTAAACATATGTCATGAGGCTAGACCAAGGTAGTAATTGCTTGCCTTAATCTGTACTTCCCAGGTCAGCCTGTCGCCCCGCCTATGAGTCAGTCGTCGGACACCCTTACAACAGTATTACTGTCTGAGTCCAGACAGCAGAACACAGAGTTGAGACTGTCTCTTGGCAAAGTGTCGGATAAAATAGACAAAGTACAGGAAAAGGTGAGAGATTTGTATAATTTGTTGATCTATGTAATGCTTTCGATTGCATTGCATGTTTGTGAGCTATCACTGTTTCACTTTTTGTGCTCTGTGGATTGCAGAAGTCCCCACTTTCTGGCAAAATTGACATTTACAATTAACACTTAATTTTCTACAAAGCTTAGTTACATCTCATCTTTAGGAAACTATCTTGAATTTAAACTAATAAGAATATGTAAGAAACAAATAAATTTAAAACATTCCAGTTAAGGCGTGCACCAGCACATCTTGTTCATATAGTTGAAATATTGGCACGTTTGAGACGTCTGAGCTAAAACCACATTTTAGAAAACGTTTTTTCAAACAGATGCACGAGCTTTAATGCTTGCATGTTAACTTCATTGTGTATCTTCAGCTCAGTGTTGCTTTTCATTGCTGCGTTGATGACCTTGCCTTGACTTGCAGCTTGACCACCTTCAGTTGCACGGTGCTGGCACCAGCAGTATGGCTCTGCAGACCAACACCCCTACCCTGGAGACCGGAGTTCTGCTGCAGAATATACAGCGTATCATTCAGGAGAACGAGCGCGTGAAGCGTGACGTGTTCGAGAAGAGCACTCGCATTGAGTCACAGAATGAGAAGATTGCCGAGCTGTTGCAAAGAAACCAACAGTAGGTGTTTTCCTAAACTAAAACAAAAATGTTGTTTTATGGAGCATGAGTGGTCAGTTGTTGGCACTATTTGCAATGAAAAGGGTTGGCCAGACGTAATGTTGATTCTCTTCTGTGACCCACAATGCCAAAGTGGACCCACAATGCAAAGTGGACCCACAATGTCAAAGTGGACCCACAATGCAAAGTGGACCCACAATGCCAAAGTGGACCCACAATGCCAAAGTGGACCCACAATGCCAAAGTGGACCCACAATGTCAGCGGTGACTGAGTCAAACCCCACTTGGTAAACGGAAGGTTATTTCTGACAGCAAATGTCTGGCGGAAAAATGTAAGAAATGGTGATTGTAATAAAATCTCAAAAACGCATCAGATTTTACTGTTTTATAGCTCAGGTCAAAGCTTTGAACTTCAAGATGTTTATCCTATCCAACAAAGATCCCAAAAATGTTTTCGACCATAAAGCGGATCATGTCCCTCAAATAAAACCAGAATGTTCCGAGTGGTTTCCCCTTTATAAACAGTACTAGGTGGAGGAATATGTAACTAACTCACTGCCTTTTCACCCTCTTTTCTTACATGGCTGGTACATCAGACTGTTTCGTAATTGGTACTTGTCTCTGTTTCAGGTTCGTTGAACAAAGTAATACCATGCTTGAACAGCGCAATGATACATTCAAGTCCACGGCAGCACAGTCACAGGCAAGAGTTCTCATACTAGAACAGGAGAAGGTAAGAACTATTTGATCTGCTCGTTTCATATTGAACATTAGTCATGGTAATCGCACTTGAGTTTATGATATTGTGTTTAAAAAAGAGTTTCACGTTTAGTCAAATATCTCGACAATCGTTAATAGCAAAAAGATTATTTAGGGTAGCTTGTATGGTTCCAAATAACATTTGGTGAAATTTTAAAATTTTGTAGCAATTTAGGAAGCCTTTGAATGATGAAAATGATAATTTTAGGACTATTTTTGAAACCGTTTGAAGAATTCTATCTTTTTCTTACAGAAAAATATCTTTGGAAAAATGTTTGCAGTGGATTAAACTGTTACCGTCGAAATTTTTTAAATATAACCCTTTGTCTAACCTAATGTTTACGGAAACATGTCTACGGAAAAATGTCTATGGAAAAATGTCTACGAAAAATGACTATGGAAAAATGGCCATGAAAAATGTCTACAGAAAAATGTTTTCGGAAAAATGTTTACAGTGGATTGAACTGTTTCTGAAATTTATTAATCTAACCCTGTGAAATTTTCCTTGCACTGTGTGAACATATAATTATTTCTATCTGTATTGCCATTGGCTGTGTTGAACTGCATTTTCAGTTAGAATGCTCTTGCATTTGGGGGCTAAGAAACTGTATCTCCAAGCAACATTAAGTAGTGGTTTGGAATAAAAAATACCTCCTATGTGCTTGCTCCACATTTAGTTTGATAATCTTAGAAAACTACTGCTATCTTGTTTTACTTATTTCCATTCAAATTTATTTAATGTTTGTTATAGAAAATTCTTTTTTATTAAATTAATGTAAGTGATTTATTTTATTTTATTTATTTATTTTTTTTCGGACTTACCAGATACAGATGGCTACGGAGTACAGTGCTGCCACCTCTCAGCTGAGTACGTTACAACTGGAGATTGCAGAATTGAAGAAACGCGATGGCGATCTTCAGCAGAAATTACATAACTTGGTCGGTGACAGTAGAACGACAAAAGACGAACTGGCAACTGCAAAATCGTCATTGATTGGTAAGTTAATTTCATTTAGTTGTTTCATTCATTTTCATTGGATAGCCACATCAGTTCCCATGGCTGTTTATCGAAGAAACTCTTAATACAATCATTCTACATTTCCCCCCGTATTACACTTTTTATGATGATGTCACTGGTTCCTCTGAATGCTGTAAGAGACATCTTGTGTCATGCTCATTAGCACATAGCCTGCCAATGGAGGGAGGGTTTGAACGCAGCTTTAATTATTGAACTATAATAGTGTTTGTCTTCTGAATAGTAATCCATTTGGGTCTATTTCTAAATATGCGCTTATGTGCTGCATATCTTCTAATTCTAATTATTATGTGTTGTTTATAGTGATTATAAGCTTGTCTGCATCACTAAACCAGTTTTTGATTTAGGCCACCATCTTTTATGAAATTGGCCTAAAGTTATTCCTCGGTCAAATTGAAGGAAATTTCAGTTCTTGGAAAGAACTGACAGTCCATTATTGCTTGAGACCGAGGTTCTGCAAAATGGCTTGTGCGAGCTCGTCATTTTATGGGCCAAGTGGGGTCTCAAGAAATAATGAACTTTCAGTTTTTTGCAAAATCCAGAAAGATTTCGCTTCTCGTCTGGGTAAGGAACAAGTTGAGTCAAAGTTATAATGATAGTATTTGCTTTAATCCGTCTGTTTTGTTGACATTGCATGAAAATAACCAGAGTATAATGACCATCTTCTTTAGACATAAATTCAGGTTGCGTGAAATTCCATGTCATTTTGTCCGTTTATTTTTGGTGTGTACACAAGGCAATTTTAGTGGGTCATAATTTATCATAAAAGACGGGTAGTATGAATTCATGTCTATTCATTTGTTGCATGCTTTATCGTTTTCAAGTTCTGTAGCATAATAAGCAATAAAAACAATTTAAATCTTTTGAAGAACTGTATTCAATGCAATGTTAGAAGTTCTTGAAAAATAAAAATGTTCAATTTAGAGAATTGTTTTTGTCAAAAATTAGTGAAATAGCACTGTATTTTGAGCTGATTTCTTAATGTTCAAATATAAATGATTAGCATTCGTGCAATGGGCACTTTAATGATCATTTAGTTTCTATTGTAACAATTTCTTAGATGTATTAAAAGCTTTGGTCACACCCTAAAGAACGTGCTAGTTGAAAATATATTTTTATTTTATAAAATTATGTAGTGCTTAGATAAATTTCATTCTGGCATGTACACCTGTCAGACCCAGCCTTCAGTTAGACTAAGTATTGCCCACCTCACTACTCAATATACAGGTCACGGTTTGTTTTCTCCTTCCTGACATGAAAACGACATTCAGGTCACAGCAACCTCTTGTCATATAGAGTGTCAGTGTGAGGTCACTGGGGCTCAATCTACAACAGTTGCTGCATTGTTATCCCATAGGTAGTTGTCCCTGGCTATTTCCTATGGACTGTAAAGTATTTGATGACACCGGTTTAATTGATTGATGTTGAGATGGAGATTATTTGACTGTCTGGTTCTGCGCTGTTTATTATGAAATGGTGGAAAAGGGAGGATTGAATTGATATTTGTGCAGATACTGGATTTTTGTGGCGTATTTGTTGTTTAGGAGTTGTTTGTCAAGAGGATGTTGTTTATTGTGGACCACATCTGATTCTGAGCTGATAGAATATTGCCTCCTCCCTTTTGTTGGATTGTGTGTCGCAGATTATAGAAGACCCGGAATGCAACAGTTTGCTTTTTGTTAAGTAATGACACGAAAACTTTTGGGAGATCCTTTCATCTCATTTATGCTTGCGTGGTTGGTGGATATTGTTGAGAGTTGAAAATTATCGAAATCATTACGCATTAAAAATTGTTTTGTCGAGGCTTGAAAAATGTTGTTTACTTTTCGCTAGGTAATGAATAAGTAATTTGTTTTGTTGGTGGTGAAATTGTAAATCACCTCGGGATTAAAACCACGCCCATTTATCTGCACAGACTTGTAAAACTGCTGAAGCCAGATGTGCTGTCTACGTCAACAGTGTTTATTCTGCTGACAATATACACAAAAACCTGCGATAACCTTTGGAAACTTTGCTTAGTATTGAAATAGCTCTTCTGGGTCTGATGCTTATCTGATACCTGTGTAGGGTGAATTTTTTAAACGATAGGCTGCCAGAAATTTGACTTAAGGATATTACGGAGGCAGGTGTTGAAAATGGTGGATTATGAACTCGTTTGGCTGTTAGTGCCCCTGGTGGCTGGCGTCGTTGCGATATTCCGCAGAGGTAAGAGTTAAATCTGAACCAGGATTCGGTCACTGAAGTTACTAACAATAAGTTCACCATCACTCAACATTCAATTTAAAAATTTCTATTTTTCGAAGATTTTCATGTATTTATTGATTATTGACTCTGAGACATTTGTATTACTTAATTGTACCAAATGTTCTTATCGCATCTTGATTTTACAAGGGGACAGTGTGGCTCAGTGGTTTGAAATCCATACTCCCATTTGGGAGACCCGGGTTCCAATCCTGATTTTACTCGCTGACAATCGAGTATTGCTCAAAGGTGTCTCCTACTCCTCTGAGCTCGGTCTTAGCAGTGAACGTGTGCAATGGAGTGAATGTGAACCTGGATGTAATGGGAAAGCTATTGAAGAGGATGTGCTATACAAAATTTAATTAATTTTTGTTAATCTGTATCATGCCATTCTGATACCACATCTCATGTTGCCTGTTGAGCGGAGTTCTGTTCTATGGGGAAAGGCTATTTCCCGGACTTAATTAGTCATCGCAACTCCTCTCAAAATAGGCGGATTAAAATGCGAAGTTGCCTAGTAACTCCGCTTCAGTGGAAAAAGTAACTCCATTTCCGCTGGAGTAATCACTAGAGGTAGTGACATGTATCATGCGATACTGAATAAGACATTTGTCATAATGTGTCTTTCATTACTAACTGTTAATAGTCGCAAGTAAAGGAATATGGTAACAGAAATGTGACAGCAAATAATGGCGATCAGTTGGACATAATTAATTGCAAATTCATTAGTTCATGATTCAGTTACGCCACCTGCAAGTAGATTTGTGTTGGAGTTGTGTTGGAGAAGTTTTTATGGACAGGAGTTCCTTGTTGCCGTGGGAAACCTACAATAGTTGTGATCTGTTGTTACCTGCATACTCTTCTTTCATTATCTCTATCAGTCTTTTCTTGACATGCAGTTGCATTAAACTACACAGGTTACCCCTATCATTCACCATGAATGCTTTCAGACAGCCTGTTGTTTTTGTTCTCAAACATTTAATATCTAATGGCAATGATTGTGTGCTGATTACAAATTGCACATTATGTCCAATTGCTTAATATTTAGTGGAAATAATTGTATATACATGCCAGTTCCAACCCAGTTCCTAACCCTGGATTAAGACAACACATGCCTGTTGATAGAGGCAGGGTAAATATGAACTCTTATAAGTGTATTGTCGAATATAATAAACTATGAAAAAGAAAAACAGAAAAAATGAAAAAAAACCCAAAAAAGTAAAAGAAGAAAAAAATCCCCAATTTGAGACAGTCTCTATAATTTTTGTTAGTCAGGGAGTAATATTGTACAGAGTCAAACACATCAGTCTCCCACTCTTGTAAGTTTACTGACACGTGTCCCATGTCTCTAGCGCACAGACAGCGAGAAGTATCACAAGTGTAAGCTGGTGGCCATTCCAGACAATCACACCAAAGTTTGGAGTCAAGTGTTTTAATTGCTATTTGTTGTTCCAGCTTACTCCAATGTGTGAGTCTGCACAAAAGCAAGTTTACACACTGGCTGTGATAGAACATTTTTAATTTTTGGAGCTGTCTGGACCTAAATTTCTGCTGATCGTACAAGTGTTAGCGTAGTTGAATTCATACTACCATAATGCCTGATGTTGTTTGTTGGTGTTTTTCTTGAAAATGTGTTGCTTCTGTTTATATGACAGTATTCAATGCCATTGTTGCAGGTAACAAATTAAATGTTTTCGATAAAAAATTATTTCAGTAAGCGCGGTCTTTACTTTTGACACCTGTAATACCCAACTTGGTGTGTATTTATCATGGAGAAGTATTTAATATATTGTTGGATTTTTCCGCCTGAAACATAGTATGTCAACATGAATGTGATCTTCAAACCAATCCCAACCAACCCCCAGACGCTATGAAAATCATCAGGTTATTATTTATGTCCAGGCTTTTTTCCCAGGTTGAACTTGTAGAATTCGGGTCACTCTCACGATTTCCAGAACACAAAAGTCATGATTGCCAACATTCGAGAATGAAAAAAGTACAAGACAGCCAGGTTTAAAATGCTGAAAACTGCGATAGGAGCATTTCCCGTTGACGTTTCTTTTTTGTTCTGATGGCAAATTCCGTGTCCGAAAACAACCAAAATCGTGAGTGCCAGTACTTTTGCACCTACCCTGATAGTGGTTTTCATTAGCGTTTGTATGGGATTTACACAAGTTGCCTCTATTGCTGTCAATTATGTTCTGGAGTGTACGAAACTCGACTCGGTTGGAATTCCCAGGTCGACCAATGCGAGCTGGCCAAAACTTGAGCTCACGTTTCCAAATTTCAGGTCGTAAATGCTACCTGCATCTTATGTCGAGCCCTTAAAGTACTTAGTTAACGAATTTTGATTATGTATAGTGGGTTGGTTGTACGTGAGCGCGAAGGAAGTAAAACACACCTCCTTCTGGTATTCTAGGTACTAATGCGTTTCTCTGAAAGAATTCGTTATCCCTAATTATTGCGGTTTCACTGTTCTAATGTTTACCTGAATGTTTTGTACTTTTAGAGAGTGAGAAGAAAGTTGAGGAGATAACCAGCTCTCTGAGGGAGGAGAAACAGAAACGAAAACAGGCGGAGAGTCAACTGTCGACCCTTGAAGAGGAATTGGCAGAACTGAAGTCTAGCAGCGAGACGCTGGATAAGGTAAATAAACAAATAATTGCGGGCGGTCTGGCACACGTTGTATCAGACATGCGCAGGCTGATCGTTGGGGCCCATTGCACTGCATTTTTGGTTTATTATGAGCTGAAGAGCTACAGACACGATTAGCAGTGTGACCCAGAGGACTTGAAGCCCCAACCTTGAGTGAAGAAGGCCGACACTTATCCAACTATGCCATAATGCCTCCGGGATAAGGAGATGAAATTAAACACAATATGTTGTACTGAACGATTGCGGTGTTGTAAGAAATGTCATGTTTTTGAGCATAACTAATACAATTTTAGTGATCGCCATTACTAGAGATAGAATAAAACTAAGTGAAAGGATAATATAAATGAAGTTAACACAGTTTTAAGAGAGAATCTGGCTGACAATTGAGATTTTATTTTCTCATTTTCTACATAGAACCAAAATAGTTCTCTAATCAAATTTTGCAGCTATGACAGTGTTAGGAAATCTTGAAAATTGAATAAAGGGCATTTCTGGCAATTATCGCTGTCCGAAATGGATGACCTTTTCTTTCTAATGTAATTAAACGACGGAATATACACGGTCATGTGGGTGCCTTGCTCGTAGAAGTCTTCCGGGACTTTTTATTTCTGCATAATAAGGGTCCTCTTTTATGAAAAGTGACGTCTTTTGATACTTAAGTCTCCGCACAACTGGTTTCGAAAAATTGCAAATCAATGATAACTGATGATGTAATTTCTATATATAGAAATTACATCATCAGTTATGCGTTCCTGACTACTTGTCTTTGACTGAACCTTTTCTCGGAAATTTTGAAGTGGGAGCCTATGACCAAGTCACAAATGTTCAGTCTCTTCCATAAATCAGACCCTTGAAAGCTTAATGTCCGTTTTGTTTTGTTTTACCACTTGTTCGATGTCAATTTTTTTTACCTTCGTCTCGTCATTTTAATTTCACTGTACAAATTCTCACGCATGGTTTAATGAATTAGTTTCTTCAGGGGAATCACTGAAGCTGAAGTCCAGAAAAGATTGATGACTTTGTGAAGAATGATAATTAAGTCCAATTAGTACGAGTTGACATTTTGGAAGACTCAAACTTTCCTTTCGTTTATTTTTGCTACCTTTGGTGTTTATCATTGGCTAAACAAAAAGATTCAAAACATCACTGGCTGAAAAGTTTGGAAACAAAACTCACTTAATAGAGAAAAGCAGGGACTGAGTTGCTGCTTGATTCCAGCTGTCCAGCAAACCTTGTGCATTTTCTATTTGTACGTTTTTGAAAACTGGTGCCATTACAACCAGATGTAGGGTAAAAGTTTTCACTGTTCTTGCATGGCCTATTGGACTGTTCTTTGTATATGCAGCACACAAGGGGTAGCTGACTTTGCAGTAGTAAAGCCTTCACCAGCAGCTTCGAGTGCGAGTGTTTGATGCCCACTGTTGACTCAAGTCTCACTCGGGACTTCTTAAAATTACCACCAGGCTATGTTAGTAATTGGCAGTTGAATGATAAGCATTGGTCACGTGGCCCTGCAGGCATCAGGCTATTCGAAGAACGTGGGTCACGTACTTATGATTGGGTCCCACAAACCTGCAGCCTCATTTCATTGGCAGTTACCGAATGACCTGTGGCTGCATACTCGCATTAGGTTAGCACTGAAATTGTGATAGTTTTGCCACTTACTGACAGTTGAGATTGCTGTATCGCACTCGCACTGAAATTTTGGAATGTGGTAGTTTCTGTATATGTACTAATAATGGAGAAATGCTGCCGCGGCATTTCGTGAATTTTCTGGAATGACCTTGAGGTTATTTACAGTCGCTGCAAGAACGAAAGAAGAAGCACGCTGGTGAGAAAAGGAAGCTGGAGGATGAAATTGAAGAGTTGAAACAACAACACGAGGTACGAAGCTGGGTTTCAAATTGATTCCGATCCCTGATAAAAGGTGGGGTAAGTGGTAGGGCTAGTTCTTCAGTACTGTCAGTTTGGAGGGAAGCTACATCACTAAAACAATGCTTAGGATGCAATGTCAATTGTACCAATGTCAAATTGTTCAAAAACTGCACAACTTCTCCTATTGGTCGTCTTTATTCACAGAGTGAAGTGCAAGACCTGAAGGATAAGTTGCGTAAGCAGAAGACATCAACTGATGCTGTGGCAGCGGAGCAGGTAAGTAGCAAATGGTATTTGAGGGAATCTTTTGCAGCATTCAGAAGTGAAATTTTATGAGACAACACAAAGGACATCTGATCAGACACTGATGTCAGGTGTTCGCAAATGTGTTCTATCAACCATCTTATTGCCAGCTTCAGCATTGGCGATCACTTTTCTTCATGCAACTGTCGTGGCTAAGTACTAGAATCTTCACCAACCTTGTGCGATTGCCATAAGTAACCATAATCCAACCACAGGTGTTATTTGAATAAAAAATAATTCTTTTGCCTAATATTAAATAAAAATTTTTGAGTTGCACCCATATGTCAAGGTCTTAAGCACTAATGAATATTAATTTTGTTTATAAATAAATGTAATGTGTCTGTGTCTGACTTGGATATGTGTTTGTGGCGTTCAATTTTGGTGTTTTTGATAGATGAAACATAGTACACCTTTGGTTTGTACTTTAAGTGATGTTTAAGTGCTCTTAACTCCTGAGGTTTTGATTTTAAAGACTTCAGTTCATGGAAACAATACCAGAAAAATCAATCTCATGCTGTAAATCCACCGAGGTGCATCACAGCTGTTCCTTCAATTCTCAGGTGTCTAAAATTGAAGAAGAGCTGACTGCGGAATGGAAGTCAAAGTGCGACCGGCTACTAGCGACATCTGATGAGAAACACCAGCGAATCGTTCGTGATTTGCAGGAAGAGAAGGACCAGCTATCTTCCCGTGTTCAGGAGCTAACTGGCAAGGTAGGGGTTCATGGTAAAATCCATACCCATCGTTGTGGACCATACCCATTGTTGTGGGACCATACTCATCCTTCTGGGGCCATACCCATCCTTGTGGGGCCATACCCATCCTTGTGGGGCCATACCCATCCTTGTGGGATCATACCTATCCTTGTGGGCCATAACCATCCTCCTGTGGCTGTAGCCATTCTTGTGGGGCCATACCCACCGTTGGGCCAGTTGTAGTATGAGCTTACGAGTCTAAATTTCCATCAGTGTTTGCAGGAAGTGATGACAGACTTTTCCATTGTTCTTGTGGCGGGGGTCAAAATGACATTGTGGAATAAAAAACGGTACACATAGAGATTGTTTTACAAAGTAAATATCACACATGTATAAACATTTTCAAATGTTACGCACCAGACTTTTATGCTTTAAAGTGATTTAGCCATTAAATGTCATATCGTAAAGCAACAAAAAAACTTTTCCATCGCATTCTTAAATTATTTGTTCGTCCTTTGAAATGCTTTTGAAATAATGCCTAAATGATCTGTGGCCATGTTTCAGATTTCCGAGATGAAGAGTTCTCAAGGTGGAAGTAGTCAACAGATCAAGGAGTTGGAAGAGGAACTCTCTGAGATGAAACTGTGGAAGGATAAGGTAGAGTGTGGACCAGTGCATCTACGGCCTTGTTCTCGATTTTCAAATGCATTGTGGGATGGTTTTCAGGTCGTAAACTTCCGTTGACATCACAGTGAACTTGTGGATGACGTGTAAAATTGTCTATAATTTGCGTTTCAACATTGCTTTAAACGTTACTTTTTATGCTTTTTAAATTTTTTTAAGTAATGTTGCTTTTACTCTTTATTTATTTTGTATTCCATGTACTTTACCTTTAGATTTTACATGTCATGATTTTAAGTAATTGTTGAGCTCATATTTAATGCTCAGTACGGTATTAGTTGTTTACTTGTTGTGCTGGTCTGAAAAATAGAGTAATATGGCTTGTTTTATATATTAGACCTAGTACATAAAACTTGTATCTTGTATTTAGTAGACCATAAGGGTTTAGTTCAGCGTGATCGGATGGCATGTGTCTCGAGAATCTTTTGGGAAAAAGACTTGCTAATCTTTGTATTTATTCAATTTTGAGACTTGCTTTCAATTTTTGATTTTTCGTGATGGTGGCTTTGCTCCACTCATACCAAAAAGCATGTTTTAGCCAACCTGTATTTTCAGTTTTTACGTAAGCAATTGACAAGACGTGTTGTTTTCTTTCGGTGATGTTTTTAACACTACACCATGTTACTTGTGATATCACGGGATGTTGACTAGCCAGGCTGTTGGATTATATCCAGTATGATCGTTTAGTACATACTCAAGCTATTGTTTTTGTATTTTAGTATGATAGTCTACGTACTCAGGCTGGTTCCATGAAGCAGAAATATGAGACCAGGATACGCGAACTCATTGAGCAACGTGATGAGGCTGTGGAAAGGGTTGAACAGGTGCCATCTGGTGGCGGCGAAGTAAGCCCTGACGTTATCGAAGCTGAGGTGAGTAAACCTTGCAATAGGATAATGTTCAATTTTACACTAGTCTACGTCTTTCCCACAGTTTTAAGTGTGAGCCTCATATTCTGTGGTTTACAAATCTATGTCTTAATGGATGAGCCAGAGACTATTGGGTCTGGGCTCACAGGTGTACTAGACTAAATCAGTGTTCCTGGTATCGAAGGAGTACATCTACTGTGTACTGTGTACAAATCTATGGACTAAGTACACACACCAGTGGTACGGGCCAAGTTTCTAATGGTTAGAAGTTCACACGAAAAGTCCCGCATGTCTCATGTTAAGCCTGGTCAATCCAAAGTTGTAACAGTCACAATACTGTAGATTGAAGCAGGCATTGTTGTAAAGCAGACACGACTTAGGTACTCATTTAGTTATGTCCATGACAGATGATTGACCTAGTTATGACCGTGGCAGATTATTGACCTAGTTATGANGGATGTTGACTAGCCAGGCTGTTGGATTATATCCAGTATGATTGTTTAGTACATACTCAAGCTATTGTTTTTGTATTTTAGTATGATAGTCTACGTACTCAGGCTGGTTCCATGAAGCAGAAATATGAGACCAGGATACGCGAACTCATTGAGCAACGTGATGAGGCTGTGGAAAGGGTTGAACAGGTGCCATCTGGTGGCGGCGAAGTAAGCCCTGACATTATCGAAGCTGAGGTGGGTAAACCTTGCAATAGGATAATGTTCAATTTTACACTAGTCTACGTCTTTCCCGCAGTTTTAAGTGTGAGGCTCATATTCTGTGGTTTACAAATCTATGACTTAATGGATGAACCAGAGACTATTGGGTCTGGGCTCACAGGTGTACTAGACTAAATCAGTGATCCTGGTATCAAAGGATTACATCTACTGTGTACTGTGTACAAATTTATTGACTGAGTACACGCACCAGTGGCACGGGCCAAGTTTCTAATGGTTCGAAGTTCACACGAAAAGTCCCGCAGGTTTCATGTTAAGCCTGGTCAATCCAAAGTTTTAACAATCACAATACTGTAGATTGAAGCAGGCATTGTTGTAAAGCAGACATGACTTAGGTACTCATTTAGTTATGTCCATGGCAGATGATTGACCTAGTTATGACCGTGGCAGATAATTGACCTAGTTATGACCGTGGCACATGATTGACCTAGTTATGACTGTGGCAGATGATTGACCTAGTTATGACGGTGGCAGATGATTGACCTAGTTATGACCGTGGCAGATGGTTGACCTATTTTGTCATGGCGGTGAGCTACCATCATTCCAAAATGCTGCGATGCCCATGCGTTTGCTATTCTTTATTTGTGGCCATTGCCAAGACAATCGCTAAGCAACAAGCATTTGACTTAAAGTTAGTTGTATTTGGAAACATTTGAATCGATCACAGATTTTTTCAATGGGCAATGATCTGCGGCTTATAGCATTATTCTAGAAATTTGTTCATCGTCTGTCAATGGCATTGGGAAACTAGAGAATCACCAAGTAAATTTATCTCTTAGAAAGTGATTCATTCTCTATTTTCTCTATTACAACTTTATGTTTGAGTGTTTTTGTTTCTGCTAATAGGTAAAGAAGGTCATGAACAACGTGTTCCAGACGTTGCGAGCTCAGTTCCAGGCGAGCGAGTCGTACACGGGACAGCAGGTGTTAACTGCCATGTTGAATACCATTAAGGTATGTGATCGTGCTTCCTGTGTGTAATCATCAGGTGCATTGTGTTTTCAGTAAAGGGTTGACAAACTGGGGATAGGCGAAGACGTTTTGAATTCAGAACATTACCAGCAATTCGTAAACTAGGTCATCCGCCAGGTTCTCTGCGTAAACTAGGTCATCGCTTATGAACCAGTTAGCGCTTCACTCTCCGTGTGTCTCACTGGAGAGAAGCACCAGAAAGGTTGTTCTACATTTTGTAGCCCAAAATTACCAAAGTTCAAATATATTCCGTTAAAAAGGAAAGACAAAACATATTATTACAGATGTCTGGCCAATATCATGAGCCACCACTTGTAAGCAAATCAAAGCTGTCCTTACTCGTTGCCTGATCTCGCACTACCTCAATCGACTAGTTTTCAGTTCGCAATGCAACGATACAATTCTCATAAATTCAACTTGTACTGGCCCCTTTCAATTTTAAACCATGCCCGAAGTACTCGGAAACAAATTATTGTTAGGTACAACGAGGTTTTTTTTCCCTAAAGTGGATCGTAAACATCTCAGGTGAGTTTTACGCTGAATTTTAGCTCCCATACTACTATGGGCCGGGCCGGTCAAGGGCCAATTTCTGTTGTACGCACTACTTATTGCTTTGGAATCAAACTACTATATATAGAGAAAACGTTTATTAGTATACTGGTGTGGATATTATCAGTGATTTAACCAAAAACTTCGAATTAACTAGACCCACTAATGGTAGTCTATGATGATAAACTGATATCAAAAGGCCAAAATTGGCAATTTTCGGCGACCCCATGTTAAATACAAAATTTTGTCTAATTTTCTTCAAACTCTTGCATTTCAATCTTGATTATACTGACATCTGTTGGGTCTATCGGCAACTAACCGCACATGAAAGGCTTGGTCGAAAATTATCGTTTTCTCACATGCACTTTCGGGTTTTTAGCGGCGATTCCACTGATCGAAGCGACAAAATAAGCCAAAACTTTGACCATACCATGTTAAACATAAATTTTTTTCCAATTTTGATGAAACTTGGCCACGTTTTTAACAAAATACTTATCTATGTTATGTGCTATCGGCAAATGTGATTGATTCACAAATAAGACCCTCACGCTGTGTTTTCTGCGAATCCCATGTATCCTGAAGGGGGCTAACTGAGTGATTTTCGCGCATGCGCAGTTCACGGTTTCAATATTGCTGGTAATGATCTACTAATAATTGTCTTGTGATTTACACTATGCACCCAGCAAATATAATGCTTTCTAGAGCATTCTGGGGTTAACTCCAGGTATTGAACATTTTGTTCTCTGTATCAAGATTTTAAAAAAAATCACAACGCGCCAACAGTATTTTTACAAAACATCATTTTCCATCATGACAGCTTATTCGGCAAAAATGACGGGTGATGACACACAATGGCGGGCAAGGCCAAAAAAGCATTTGGTTGGTTGTGGTCTGTTTTTTTTTTAAACTGAGTCGGTTGTGCCTGCCCACTCCATAGCAGTTTTTATCTTGCTGAAATTGCTGTTTACCTAGTGTTTTAAGGCCCTTTCATACTAGTGTCGATAGTTGTGGAGAGTTACGGTCATTATGAACAGTTAACTTTGGTCCTGAATCAAGGTTAACAGCGCCAGTTAACTTTGCAGTAAACCCTGGTGGATTTGTTGGCGGAGCGTCGATGTTTCGGTCTCACCGAAATTATCAGTAGGGGCCACTGCTATCAGGGTTACTTCGATGACGACACCTACTGTGTCACCTACTGTTTACTTCAATGTTACTGAAGGTGATGTGAATGGTTTACATCGATGCTTCTTTCATGCTGGAGTTAAGTTAGTATACAAGGGTCTTTAAAATCTGCCAGTTCAACTAACTAAATGCATCTACAATGTATTTATTGTGCAATGTTCTTTTACCAGGTATAGGCTCTGCTGTAGGTAATCTAAATGTATTAAGTGTGCACGTGGGAGAGGTTGTCCCTTTCCTTTAACTGAGTGACACTCTTTTCCGGGGTCCTTCACTGTTGGTGTAGGTACCCATGCATCATCAATATATATGGGTATGGTTTTCATGATTTGGGTATTCATGTCGGTCGGCGTTTCAGCAACGTTGGTCTGGAAATCTTAATTGTATTATGATACATATTAAATGATATTAATGACATGGGTCCTTCTTTAGTATTGAGGTAATATTTCATACAGTTAAATTCGGTATATATTTAGTGATGATGAAACTATACATTGATATGTTAGGTATCTTTTTCCAATTCTGAGGCAAAGACACGTATCCAATCTTTTACCTTTTTCTAATATACACCTAACCCATTTTTTCTGCTAGAATCCCAGGGACTGTTTGTAAGTGACGCGATATAATGGTATTCAATATGGGGTCCCAGATTTTGAGATCCAGTTTCGTAGTCTGCTGAGTAAGGGGGGTGATATTGGTTCACAAAATCCGTGTCCCCTGTAAGTGAGGTGTGTGCAATATGGCTTGTTGTTTGAGTAGTTACGTACCAGCAAATTTTACACTACATTCAGAGGATAACACTGTATTACCCTCCAGACTATTAACAATAACTGATTGGACCGCTCTGAACACACTTTTGAGTTAGACCACTTGTCGTAATAAGTATGGTCTCACTTTTTGGATGGGGGGAGGGGTAACTATTCCACGTACTTGTGGCTTAGAATTTTTCAATTGTAAATCATGAATGCCATTTGCATACAATAGACCATTTGAAATTGACGTGCAAGTTCAATGAACCCTACTCTTAAGTGCAGTCCACACATTTACTTACCCTTGAACATGAAGTATCAGAAGAAAGGCTGGGTAACGTGGCTTGACACCTTCATACGCCTATTAAGGCCTCAATCAATAACTAGCTGTTCGTTTTTTTCTGAGTCCGGAAATTAATTCTCCAGTGAAGCTTAATGGGTTAGGTGAAAAATATTTTGCTCAAAGTCGGAGTTTGTCCCAAATTCTAGAAATAGGCGATATTGACAGTGCCAAATTCTAGAATCACTGGAAAGATGGCAAAATTGCCCACTCTCTAGGTTGAAAACACATTGTCTGAATTTGAGATTCCAAATTCGCCCTTGTCTCAAATTACAGACTATTTTTGCGTGAGTTTTCATTGCTCAAATTCTCAGAGACTGTCCAGAATTTGAGAATTTTTAAAACAATCCGGGTAATGGTGGCATTAAACCCAGTTTGACAACAGAGGGTAAATTATCTGCATCAGGCTTCTAATAGATTGTTCGATGAGATGTTAACCAGTCATGGCAAAAAAACTGTTTCGTCTCAACAAAAATGGCTATTGTGTTTGACAACCTGAGTTTGTGAATTTTAGAGAGTTTAACAGATTATCTCATTTTAAGTAATATTCAGTTACAAATCATCACTATCGAGTTTCACTGTGGTTTAGAACAAGTCATTCTGAGCATGTCAATGTTTATAACCTCAACTCATCGGATTTGAGAGTCGGATTCTTTAGTCCAAATTAGCAAAAGTGAATGTTGTTGACAAGTGTTTTCTAGTGCCTGTGTTACTGGACACACAAGTATCAGCTCCTCCTAATAACTAACCAAAGCTATTAAATTTTGATATTGTTTTACCCGCTCAAGCAACAACCCTGTGCTGCATGGCATCATGCAGTCAAATAGCATGACATTTTTATGCGCCCACATATTTATATGTGGACGCATTATGCCGTCATCTCTGTCCGTCCGTCCGTCCGGGCGGCGTCCGTCCGGCGTCTGGGGTCCGGCGTCCGCTGCTCTATCTCCAAAACCCTTTGACATACGTTCATGAAATTTGGCACATATGTTCCATTCATGAATGGGACGGCATGTGCGAACTTTCGGACGGATCCGACAACCGGTGTGCCCCCTAGTGGAAATTTTAGTTTTTTACGCTTACCTTTGTATCTTCAAAAGTCCTGAACGGATTTTCATGAA